>JAGVSP010001824.1:0-83317 GCA_022494985.1 Micrasema minimum
GCTCCGTAAGTACGAGTATATGCCTCCAAGCCAAGTGATCAGCCGCCAGTTTCCACGTATTTCCAAGTCAGATCGACGTCGGGTTTCGTGTTAGTCCGTCGCAAACAAACAATATTTAATATTATTCATAAAACCATAATTAACAGTCATCTTATTTCATTTTTAATATCAGCTTTTATTTTAAACTTTTCAACTAAAGATGAGCTTTTTCTTCTCAACTTTAGTATACTCTAATATTACCCGCCATTTCATAATGCATGTAGCTGGTAGAATTTCCCGCCCGTTTTCGTCAGTTCCCGCCTTTATTAAGAAGTCCTTAACCCAAGGTTGTACTTAAGTGTTAAGGGCAAGTTGGGTCACATTTTTCATTATTCACTGTAATCTTTTAAGTAAGATACGCCCCGTAAGGATACAAGGGAGATAAGAGCTTCTTGTTCTGAGTATGGCGAGGTAAGTATGGAAGCTTTTCAAAGAGCACTGAAAAAATAATTAAGAACAAAAATGTCCAACGTTCACATACCTGTACTCACCTCCTGTGTTTACAAATGAAAATCTTTTAGAGATTTTGTAAAATTATCTAGAAACGCACCACAAATTTATAAGTACAATATATCAAAAATAATTTATACTGTCCTTGAGTATTTAAGCTTAAATCGAATTTAAACTGGTTTCATATATATATATGTGTATTGTCCGCCTTGTAGTGTAGAGGGTAGCGCAATTGGGCTACCATGTATGAATTCGCGGGTTCAATTCCGCTAGGGGTCAATACTAAATATGTATATTAAATTATTTTGTTCTAACGCCCAATCGGGGTATTTGTGAATTGAAATAAAATAAATGTTTATATTAACTTTATCCTCCTGAGAAAGGAGAGACTATAAAAAATGACAAACGTTCAACGTTTTTATTCAATTAATCACGGGAGATGGAAATGTGGACAAGGACATTGAAAGGAGGGTTAGTGCCGGTAACAGGGTTAATGGTGCCTTAAAGTCGGTCGCAGCAAATAAGTGCGTATCAAAAGAAGCTAAACTGGCAGTTCATAATGGAGTTCTGGTACTAACCCTTATGAATGGAAGCGAAGTATGGAGTTGGAAAAAGAAGGACGAAAGTAGATTAAATACTGTTGAAATGCGATCTCTCAGGCAAATGAGTGGTAAAACTACGTATGATAGGTGCACTAATATCAAAATTAGAGCAGAATGCAAGGCTAAGATAAGCATTCTTTGCCGCGAGGGTTCGGTCAAGTAGAGCGAATGGATGATGAAAAACGGATTAAAAAAATCTGTGATACGAGTGTGCCTGGATTTAGAAGTCGAGGAGAGCCGAGGAAGACATGGCATGAGCAAGTGCAACGAGTGCTTGAAAATGGGGATGTGAGAAGTCGGAATAATCGACGTGCGTGCATGAGAAGATGTATAAATGTGGAGGAAGCAAGAGAAGTATGCCAGGACATATTGGTGTGGCGTTCTATTCTCTCTGCCTATTCCTTCGGGGAAATGGCATATTATCAATGCGCTATCATCAAAACAAAAATCGAAAGATTATTTTTAATTGATTTACTTTACATACTTTTTTATATGATTTTTTTTATCCTTCTCTGGATATGGCTTAAAATATTCCACTATTTTCCCTTCGACTACTACTACTACTTTCCCTTATTCGCACCCAATGGTGCATAGGGCACTGCATTGGTACACCAAGCGCAGTGAATCTTGATCATTGTATTACATGAAAGTACGGTGATCAGTCTTACGCTTCAGAACCAGTCCAAGGTATCACACATGAGATATTAATATGAAAATACATGTAAATAAATATTTCATGTTGACCCCCTACGGAAATCGAACCCTGAACCTCATGCACGGTAGCCAAATGCGCTACCATATATGCTACGAGCGGGTGTAATTTTCCAAAAAAGCTTTTTATATCTCCCTAACAGCGATAATTGAATTTAGATAAGGGTTCAGCGTAGTTTTTTCTGCAATATTGAGTGGCCGATAGAAGGCTTAGAGTAAATAGGATTGTAGGATTTCCATGGCCGTGAATTTACAACTAGCAAGATAATCCTTCTACTACGGGTTAATATAGTACAGCAATGGTAGCGAGTGATAAGATGTAAGCATGATTTATGTATTGTGTAGGGCCAGCAAGAGAACTAATGGATTTTTGGATCTATACCCAATGTATTTTATCACTAGAAACATTTCTGATTTTTTCCTTTAGTGATTTTTTTTTTTAAATGGTCAAACATTTGTATTCCATGATATGTTTAACGAGTATGTGAGGAATTTAAATATGAAAGGCATTCAAAAAGCTTGAGTTTTATCATTTTTTATTGCAAGAAACCAGCAAATATAATTTCTTGAATTATTTAAAGGTGCTAAACTAACTAACTAACTAACCATCACGCCACTTCCCCGAAGGGATAGTCAGAGAGGATAGAACGCCACACCACTCTGTCCTGGCATACTTCTCTTGCTTCTTCCACATTCATATATCTTCTCATGCATGCACGTTGATTATTCCGACTAAAAATAAAATAAAATAAAACTTAACTTAATCACACACTTACGTAGGTACCTAATTGGATTTATTTATACTAGTGCTGTTTATTCGCGTTTTCTTATTAACTTTTAAAACAAACAAATGAAACGAGTATTTATTTATCAAAATTTCAACAGTAGGTACTTGAAATTAATTAAATCATCCATTTTGGAATTAATTGAATTATATTTAATGACTACGATCCATCTTTTCATGTTATCTCGACAAATCAGTCACCCAGGATTCTCCATACGTTCTGGCTCCAACTATCCTAAAAGAATCCGAAGTTTCCGGATTAAGTTTGGTATCTGCTAGCCAAAGGATTTATCAGGAAGCTGTTTCGGATTTTAAAAGGGATCCTGGTTTATTTATAGGTCCTAAGGGTTTCGTGTTTGATCCATCTTGTCTCGATTAATATTCATTGCCCCGTGACGAGATAGTTAAGGGTAGTGAAGGATATTCACCGTTTGTCCAGATATTTGTTTACCCTTTTTGGATACTGCTTAATAGGGTTCTTATTAATGCAAAGATAACATTCTCATTGCTTGTTGATTACATAACACAATAATATTATCAACAAGAAAGTATCTTAAGTAATTACAATATAAATTAATAAACTATCGTAAAACTAAATAAATGTAAGAAAGATAATTTTATTGAATATATCTCTGAGAAATAACTAATGACTGGAATAAAAAACGGTGGCGTTTTCCAATATAATATATTTAAGTATTTTTCTTGATAAAAACATAACTTTATACCGTATCATATTTTTTTATGCAGTCGTTTCTCAAAAAGTTTTTACTCTCAAAGTTAAATACAACGTTAACTAATATTTTTTAGAAGCGTAAGTCCGCAATTTTTTCGCCTATTGCAATACAATTATCATTTATTACAATTGAAAGCTTTACCAATTTAAAGTTAGATTTGATTTATATATTACATTACTTTGAGAAAGCTCATCAATATAATTTTTAATATTTAGGGTTCTAGATAAGGTCTATAGTGTTAGTCTTGAATACCAATTTTCTAATTGATGGTTTTGGATGTTAGTTCGTAGAACTCCATTTTTATAGGTAAATACTTGTATTTAATTAAAACACGAAGAGTTCTACACAGTTTTTTTTATTATTATTAAAAACAAGGTGACGCGTTTCGTCTTACAAGGACATTATCAAAACACTGATTGAAATTAATATAGAGATCTTCTTATATACTAACAAAAAATGCAATTTATTTTACAGGTAGAATTAGAAGGGGGTCATTATGGGTAATGTAGATTTCACACAATAATAGTAGGTACTTTGGAAAGGCCTAGAATAATTATTCCTTGTTCTTGTTAGTCGAAACACGTCACCTTGCTTTTAATAATTTAAAAAAACCTGTGTAGAACTCTTTGTGTTTTAATTAAATACAAGTATTTACCTTTAACCAATTTTCAAGTATTTATATCGTGTTAATTTGGCTACTCCGCCACGAACCGATTCCTATTTTCAAGCACAAAGCGTTTAGAATAGCATATACAAAATTGAAATATGTGCAAGTATCATAAGATTGCATAAATTAATTTTTCTTTTAAAAAAAAAGTGTTTTGGCAATCTATTGTCAAGTTATCACATTAAGCGCATTCACGGAAAGGTTCACCCCGGATGATTGACCAACCAACATAATGACGTAATACTCTAGAGCTCCCCAGAGCTGAGTTCCAAAGTTCCCTAAATGCAGTCTGGTGCACTGCAAACAAACATAATTACCAGGGAGTACGAAACTATAAGAGTAAATCTACCAGACAAGTTCCTGCCTCAAGGAGATTGGTAATGACTGCCTTGGACACTGGTATTACTTAGTACGAGTGGTGAACTAGTACAGTTCTACTAGGCCTTGGACACTGGTATTACTTAGTACGAGTGGTGAACTAGTACAGTTCTACTAGGAGCTTACTTCTCCATCACTCCTGTGCTCCTGTTCTCCTGCGGCTTGTGTAGCACCTACTCCATGGTATAATAGGATGGGAAATTGTGGTGATTTCGGTTTCTCGTTGGACTTATATATTATAATGTTCTTGGCGTAAATAAACATTTATTTATTAATTATACACGCCTATACAGGCTTTTCATAAAAAGAGAATACAAAACATATTTGGAAATACATAAAAATGTTAAATAAGTATACAACAAAGGGAATACACAACAATACAATGCTAGAGTTTATTACAAAATGACTTTACTGATCCAATGCTGGAGTTGAAGAGATCAACATCCTCGCAAGTTGCCATTCCTTTGAATCCTATTTATGGTGTAATTATAGGCGTAATTTCTCTTTTCGGTGATTGGATTAAACAAATGGCAACTTCTTGGGGTGCGACCCGGTATGCGAAATCTGACCTCATTCAACAACACTGCACAGTCAAGTTTATTATTTATTAATTTATATAAAAGAACAACATCATTTTGTAATCTACGGTTGCTTAGAGATTTTAATTTTAATATTGATAATAGGGCATCATAATCTATATCCGCTTCACACATGTTCATTTTATACGCTATATATTTCAAAAATGTATGCTGTATAGTCTCAAGGAAGTTTATATGAACTTGGTAATACTTGGTAAAACATATCCAAATAGACTATTTATTTGGACTATAAAAGGGGGTGTGTACATATATATTTTATTTATTTAATCTTGTATTTATTTACAGGATTCGTTTGTATTGTTTATCAATAATTATTATTTAAAGTCATTTTTGTAGCACTATAGTGCATTATATCACTATGGTAGTTAAGCGTGGTGTTGGAACAAGAAGGATGAAAGAAGACTTAATGCTGTTGAAATGCGATCTCTCAGGCGAATGTGTGGTAAGACTATGTATGATAGGTGTACAAATGTCGAAATTAGAGCAGAGTGCAAGGCCAGGATAAGCATTATCGACAAAATTAAGAGAGGGCTTTTACGATGGTTTGGTCATGTGGAGCGAATGAGTGATGAAAGAACGGCTAAAAAAAAATTAAAAGCCAGTGTGCCTGGATGTAAAAGCCGCGAAAGGCCGAGAAAGACATGGCATGACCAAGTACGTCAAGTACTTGAAAGTGGACATGTGAAAAGTAGGAATAATGTGCATGAGAAGATGCATGAATGTAGAGGAAGCAAAGGAAGTATGTCAGGACAGAGTGGTATGGGTTGTATCTTCACTGCCTACCCCTACGGGGAAATGGCGTGATGGTTAGTTAGTTTTTTTTTAGAATTACAATGAGATACAAGAATAATACATTACTATTAAAGTTTCCGATTTGTATCACGTGGCTAAGTCCAGAGCAATAGCGTTACGGGATGAAGAGACGGTCACATGCTAAGTAACGTGATATCTGTCTAGTCTCTAACTCAATATTTATAGTAATATTGGATATCTGCAGTTACTGACTTGTTCTCAGAAATGTCTTGCTATCCACAGCTATTTTTCTCATCTATGAAAGCTTTCTCATCAACTATTATCTTACAAAGGAACTGAAAGATCCTGAAGGAAAACATAAGAGTAAATCTACATTCAAAATATGTGTTTTGTGTAATTTCATCTCTGGCTTATACCATGAAATAGCAAAAAAATTAAAATACCTACTTGAATGTGGACAAGTGAAAAGTTGGAATAATCGAAGTGCGCGCATGAGAAGATGTATGAACGTAGAGGAAGTGAAGGAAGCGTGTCAAGACAACATTGTGTGGCGTTATATCCTCTCTGTTTATCCCTTTGGATAAAATGTGTGATGGTTAGTTATTAAATCCACTGATTAAACAGTGTATATTTTTAGATTAAATCATTAAAATAACACGTAGAATCATCATCATACCATATCCGCTTCTTATGTGGAGCATATGGAATCCACAAACTGCCTCCAGGCCAAGCGATCGGCCGCCAGCTTCCGTGCATCCTCCCAAGTCAATTCCACGTCCCGCAGTTCTGACGCAAACTGCCGACAAATTGTCAACAGTGGACGACCAGGACGCCGAGAACCCTTGTAAAATAGGCAAGCATGGTTAAGGCTCTCGGGAGGCATATGTAGTATATTGCCTAGCCAGCCGAAACGCCTCATTTCTGTGTTCCTTACAAAGTCAAAACACCGCACACCTAATATTCTTATAAGACGCCTATTCTCAAAACTCAGAAGTCTGCTATTTTGAGCCCTGGTTATGTGCCATGATTTCACACGTAGAATAGTGGAAAAAAACACAAATAGAAGAATTTATTATTTCTGTACACCTCATTGACTGCTTACCAAGGATAAATTGAAACTTTTGTCCGAGTATTAACTATTTAAAAAATCTATCTAGCTTTAAGGATTAATTTTTATCACGCATCTAAACTTCATAGTACCTGTTCTAGAATCTTATGGTATTTTGCTTTATAAAAAGAAGTGTGAAAAAATTCACAGTTATCTCTTTGAACAAAGCTTTTAATTTCTCACATCCAAGTTGTAGTTCTTGCCGTACAACTTTCTTAAAGCAATATCCTTTCCTCCGTTTTATTTATTATTTTGTTTGTACATCCTTAAACATCAGATCCGGTCGAGTGCTTAGCAAACAGGGCTGCTACAACACTCGTCTTTCGCTATTAGTTCCGCCAATATTTCTGCCCCGCAGTGTCCAGAAATCAGGGGTGTCAGAAGGTGTTTGTAACCGTAAATAAAAGTCTCCCCCGGGGGGCTGTGGAGCCGGAAAGAAGGGACGATAAACCACCCCGAGGGCGAAACTTCCGCCGCGTAAGAGAAAACCTGATCCGAAGAGGACTTGATACAACATTTTGTTTATGACTCCGTTTAAGTTCCAATTTGTCCGACGCCACTTTCAACTTTCGACTTATTTTGTTTCTTCTTTAGACAGGACACAAGTTTTGTAAATTCTTACAAAAAATTCTGTGTGCCCAAACTTACGTGAGTTTTTTAATCATTGAAATTTAATATTATACTTTATTTTATTGTTTTTTGTGGTAACATTACTTCGTTCATAATATTTAATTTAAATATTCTTGAGCTCTTAGGATAGGCAGAGAGGATCCAGCTTGACAGGTCATAAACCACTTCAAAATAAGTATGCTTAAAAATTATTTAATGGTGAAAACTCTTAAATTATTATTCAGAATTATGCAAAAAAATATCTCTACAATATAACTAATTAAACATCACGCCATTTTCTATAAGACATAGGCAGAGAGGATAGAATGCCATACCACTCTGTCCTTGCACACTTTCTTTTTGATGTCAAAAAAGAAATAAGCGATGTTCAAATCACCAATTCGTATAATTTGGGTGTATTCATTAAATGAAGTCGGAATCTAAGAATCATACAAATTGGACCAAGGTGATTTCATAATATGAATCGATTGGATTTTTTAAGTGCGTTTCCAATAAACTACTTGATTAAAAAAATGTTTTTTAAAAAATAATTATTACGAAAACAAGTTGGTGTTTTATATCATATTAGTGATATAACTTGTGTTCAAAATCCATAATTTCAGGTTCATTACTTACAGTATTTTGATTACTGTCAGATTTTACTACTTTACCCCAGTATAAAGTTAAAACAGCCCTCTTGGTAATATGGCGTACAGATTGCAACACAAATCACCCTTTGGACAAGTTTGACTCCGTGTCTTGCAGGTTACAGCGGGCCGCGAATTAATTCCGTGTCCATAAAACCCACACGTGTCTCCCATCCGTCTTCTCTCCGTGGACAACCCTGCACCTGACTTATAGCGGCCTTCTACAGAACGGAGATACTCGAACACGGTACCAGGAAACTCGAGGCATGTTTCAGAATTACCGAACTTTAAAATATATAAGTTAATTCATTTAAAAAATCCGACAGTGTACAATTTTAGTGTATTAAAACAATAAATTCACTCTTCATGGGACGATACCATTTATTGGGAGGGTCCGATGCCTTGCAGGAAACCCGCTTGCACAGCGCGGGTGTAAACTGTGCGCCTCTCGATTTAAGCATAGACTATGATGTTCTCTGCGTAATCTATACAATGATGTTTGTGTGAAAGCACTAAAAATAAAGAATGTAATTTAATTTTTTAATGAAAACTTGATAAAAGTCGTTGGCCACGGGAAGACACTTATAAAAGCCGTTTTCATCGGAAAAAGTTATGTTAAAGTTAATTATTATTATCATTATTATGGATAATTTATTTAGCGCCGTTTTCGTATAAATATACCTCTCGAGGGCGCTTTAAATATTGAATTTAACGGCTCGGGAAATTTAAGATGAGTGAAAACTCAATTTCTGAGTAGAAAATACCATTATCAAAATGAATCAAAAGATTTTGAGAACATATAGGTCTTAAGTTTCTTTCGAAACATCACTTCACTCTCACAGTTGCGCACTTCTGGTGGGAGAGCATTCCAAGCCACAGGGCCCGCAACCGCAAAAGCGCGCTCTCCAAATTTTGTGCGCTGATTACGGATCGGTACTAAAACCCTGCCTATAGCTGTAGATGTAGCTGATCGAAGTGTGAGACGTCTCTCAGCTAGTTCATCTGGAATGCAAAGCTCTTTTAAATACTCTGGAGCGGCATCATGCATGGCTTTGTACATTAGCTAACAGAGTTTGTATTCTACCCTTTGTGGAAAGCGCAGCCAGTGCAGTTTCTTTAGCAGTGGTGTGATGTGGTCGAACTTAGAAATTCTAGAAATGCTAAATTCAAACAATAGTTCTTTTTATCTCAAAATGGATTGCAAAATGAACTTTTATTTTAATTTAGCCATGATTTTAACTTTAGCTTGTTTTATCTTAAAACATTTTCCGATGCAACCTGCCTTATATTCATACTTTTGTGCCAACTCCCAAACTATCTCTACTGGTTTCAATTTGAACCGGGTTGTGGTCGAGTGGTAGATTCGAGAACTTTGGATCTCTAGGTTCGAATCCCACTGCTGCACAACGTGTTTCCTGCTTTCTGACACAGTTATTTCGATGATTTGAATGCAGCCCCAAAATCGAAATATTTGAGTATATCAGAAGAACTCAAATATTTAATTTTTAAAATAAAAAAAAATTATACCCAAAGTGATCTGTCTATTTTCCTAACGAAACAATTGCACAGATATAATTTTATGTTTATATTAATAGAGATATTGACCTTTATTGTGGCGTTTATATTTGATACAAAACAATTAAGGTTTAAACGTTGTCCCCATAGGGTTATAGACCAAACTTTTTCACACTCCACGAATGTTTCGGTTAGCGGTTTTTCTCAATCCTGGATATTCTGTGATGAAATCGTCTTTCATTATCATTTCATTGTCTTATTGCGGTTTTAAAAATGTATATTTGTTTTATATATATTTTATTTTACAGACCTGTTTTTTTTCCCCACCGAGTACATTAGGAGTTGGAACAGTAAGATGGGTTGAAAGGTGATAGTTTGGGTTGGACTTGGAAGCAGAACAGTTAAGATAGATTAGACCATTCACTTTGATAATACTGTTTTTGTAGTTTTCCAATTATTTATTTACGTTTTTCGTGATCAGGTCAATAGATCAGACCAACATTTCAGACCTATTTACAGACAAGCTTTATTCAATAAAGACGACTCGGTTCTAACATAAAAATTAGTAGTTAGATCCCTTTAACCTTTAAGTAATGTTTTATTTAAACATTTTTAATGTGTGTCCAAATACTTGTAGACAAAAACTGGATTTCACCCATTACGGGCACTCACTTTAGGCGTTTTCTAGTAGGTGAAAGAGTTCGGTAAGAATCTCACTTGCAATTATAAAGGTTTCGGCTAAAATGCTAAGCAATTTTCTCAATGGATGACAGAGAGTGTTCACATGTGAAACGTCGCGCCATTTCACTGTATATATACAAGTTCTGATAATTGGCAGATATGGATATAAAATACTAGGCGAAATGGGGTATGTTGTAATACATCAAGTGGCCCAGACAATGACAGGTCACAAGCCCTGTAAACGCCTCGATATCCATATTCCCTTCCAAACTTCTCGTCCCTGTTGAGATGTCAAATTGTAATGTTTTATTTATTTATTGAAACTAGTTTCATTTTTTATTGTTGTTTAAAGGTTTTGTTTTGTACAATTTTCTAGCAATTTTACCGAAACGTAGCTATCATCACTATATCCGCTTTACAAACTGCCTTTAAGCTAAATTATCTGCCGACAGTTCCTGTGCACCCTATAAGTGCAGCTAAACTAAAGGCTGCAAAATGCGTCTGCTGAAAAACGATGAAGAAGTCGAAGTGTTTTGGCTCTCAGATACTTTATATAGTTGTTCTTACACAATTCTAATGATATCTGTTTTGCAAATTGTATGCTCAAATTCTGTAAAACAGCCCCACTAACACCTTAAATTCTGTCCTGGGGTTGCGGAAAGGGGTGGTTACAGGGGTTAGGAAGTGGCGATGGGGGGGGGGCAGCCAGATAAAGCGAGGCTCTACTTTAATACCGTAAAGTTAATATTTTCCGTTTCCAAGACAATGGACGACAACTAGAAGCAACGAAGACTAGAAAATAAAAGAGCTTTCCCTCCGACCGGATTTTGTTTGGTTGATTTTTCCACTTTGAGGTCCGACTAAATTCAGTTACGAATTGTCGTTCCCAGAATGAGGTTATGTTTTACTTCCGGGTAATGTACTGCACCTTATGATGCACTCCCTGCACCCTATGATGCACTTTCTGCACTATTTATTATGCTTTCAGGTACATTGAAAAGCTTTTATTTTATCAGTAAAATGGCTATTCCATCAAAATTATCTTGACCCGAGTCCTTTGTATATTTCATACAATGAAAGACGTTTCTTTAGCTTGTGATTGACGTTTTGAATTTTATTTACCTTCAATTTATATGTCCTTTCTACAACAACGTCATCTTTCAGTTCTGAGAGGAATATTAAAAGTGCAATATTAATGTACCCTTTTTTTTTTAGACAATGTAAAAAACTAAAATAATTTAACGCCTAATTCAGTGAAACATGTATTCCAATCTGTCTCTAAGCTACTCGTAAATGATCGACCTCCAACTTCCGTGCGTCCTTTCATGTCAGGTTCACGTCCTGTGATTCTGTCGTAAACTGTTGACAAACAGTTAGCAGTGGATGTTCAGGCTATCGAGCAACATTATTCGTAGAAAGTTGCCTAGACAACTGAATCGCCTTCGCCTGATGGCAGTAGATCAATTCATATGCTCCACATAGGGAGCGGATGCGGAAAAAATCAACAAATTAATTCAAATATTCCCCGCTTACATTTTGTGATGGTTTTAATGCGAATAAAATTAATTAAATACAAAATGTAAAGTTTTTAGCGACTTCTGAAATCTATGACGTCAAAATAATTATACGAGTATAATAATAATGATAACCCATTAGCTTCACACTGCTTTCTCATATTTTTCCCGCGTAGAAATTAGACGTAATTTTCAATTCTCCAGTTTTTAATCCAACTCCGTCCTATTTAACCACATTAGCTCACGCAGTATAATAGGTTATTTCCCGACCCTAATCCGTCTATGTCTCCGTGGAACACAAATGGCGCGGACAGTGGAGCTTGCATCTGGAATTAGATTATGTTGTTACCAGGGCCGAACTGAGAACTGAAAAACTGGAAAATAAATAAATAGCTTTTAAATATAATAACATAATGTACTTTATGCTTTCAGATTTATAGCGTAAACTCCCAACTAGGCATAGAGCTTGTTTTTTTATTTAAGTTTTTTTAATTGTATAATTTACTTGTATATTTGTTTTTTATGTTTGTTTGTTTAATGATGAAATAAAATACATGTTTTTGGAATCTACTAAAGATTAGATAAACTTGGTGACGGGATAATGAATTGGCGACCTAATGCACCTACGTGTTGCCTCATGGGAACCCCATCATCATCATAATTCCATATCCACTCCCTATGTGGAGCATATGGATTCCATAAACTGCCTCTAAGCCAAGCAATCGGCCACCAGCCCTGTACACTGTACATCCTCTCAATTCGAGAGTCGAGTCAATGTTCCAAAGTAAATATCAACAGTAGTTGTCCAGGAACTCGAGAACCAATTCTATAAAATCGTGTCAATTAACATGGATTTTGCACGCAGTGTCGCTGTTTTTCTAATAAAGTGGTTAATTTTTTGGAAGCTTCCCCATTCGATTCCAGACGCTGGCATTGTTGCCAACACAGCGATAATAGCACGAACAACAGGCAAACATGTCCGAGTATGCGCTCCATCAGTACTGATTAAATGAAAACACCGTTGCCAGGTTTCATTACAAATATTATCCTTTGAGGGTCCCCACCCTCCCCTCTCGCACCCCTCCACCACCCACGGTGTTGCCAGCCCGTAACAACAATTAGACGTGATTAAAATTATTATACAAGGAACACTAAGCAGGCCGCCATGACAGCGGCTTCATCACAGAATAGATAACCAACAGCCTCTTATAGAGATGGCAACTCTGCTAAAGTACGAGTAATCATATTTTAATATGAATAATACTGCATGTAATAAGTTATGGTGTAGTAATAATTATCAACATTTTAAACGATGGCCTTTTTTTATTACAAAGCTTTTTTTTAAAGTTATACGTTTAATTATGGAGTAACAAAACCGAAAACTGGTGAATCTACATATTTATATTTGGAGTCGAATGTATAATCTTATCTGAGCTTTAAAAAAAATTCTTCTTGTGAAAGCGTTCAAAAGTATTAAGTTAATTTAAAAATGTGCTATTTTAATAAAAACGATATTTTGGTGATAATGAGTTTATTTATATCCAAGGACATCTTACAATAAATGATGGTAGGTACATATATGAGAACCCTAGTTTTAGGTAGAAGTAAATAAAACGAGATTTTAAAAGTCGCAATAAAATATTTTTTACCTGCATGTTTCAGAAATTTCCTGCATGTAAACGGGGGACTTAATGATTTTTTTCATGCGTTTTTCAGCTTTAAAAAATTTAAAATGAATTATTACGACATACAGAGCTACTAACTACACACTGATAAAAAAAAATCATATGGAAAGTACAGCTGTAAAAGTTATGAATCAAATTTTTTTATGTGTAACTCAAGTTTACGTCGTTTCAAACACAGTACTTTAAGGGTAAACTGCTTTTTTTCTTGCAGTTACATAATTTTACAATGAAATTTGCTGTTTATTTCCTGACATTGCAGAAATGATTTTTTTCTTTCTTGTTTACAGTACCCCCTGGTAGACCGGTGATCTACGATGGAAAGAGAAGGGACAAGACCAAGCTAATAGAGCCTTATAACGAAGGCTCTGATGTCATCCTTGTTTGTGAAGTTGAAGGAGGTAAGCTTTGTTTATTACTTACAATATTTTGAATGCGTACATACCTACATACTGCATATATAAAATGTGAACACATGCATACTATTACATACCCATGGCGGGGTTGTATCAATCTTTATTGACTTCTCAACAGAGACAGAGAAGCTCTAAAAAAAGAATATGGATTATCTAAGTGCTTTGAACGGGTGGTGGCCCAGTGCTAGCGTCGCTGTCATTGAATCCAGAGATCCTCGGTTCGACTTAAATACTATTTACAAATTTCAATACGAGCAAATATCATAAAATTTCTTAGGTATTTAAATTCAAACAAAAAATAATGATAAATAAATTATTAAAATTCAAGTTCAGTGCCACAAAATGGCGTCACACAAAATCAAAAAGGATTCCACTAACCATGTGGTTATCAGTGGTTTTTTTTACATATAGGTTGGCGTATAAAATCATCGTTAATAATAAAATAAAAAAATTATGATCAAAAATTAAATTTTCGCTGTTGAGCTATGTATCCGAACAATACAAAAAATAGCAATACATATACATAAATAGGTACATAGGCGATGAGAAGTGAATATTCAAAAGTATCATCCATTTACTATTCGGTTAAATGCTCTTTGGTGGCCCAACAAAGCTATCTTACTAATGCTTATTATCTCCCTAGGTAACAAATTTTAAATTTAAGGGAATGCAACTGGAAATTGAATATTTTGGCTGTTGTACGCTGTAACACGTCCAAAATGTTGTATAAAATTCCTGGTCTAAATATAAGTAAAATAAATTGCAGAGTCATCTGCAGGCGATTACTAGTAATTTATTTAACTTGGTCAGAGTCTTAATTACAAAAATAAAGTAATTTGCTAGTAAATACTTAACTTCAATATCAATGCATGGATGAAGCTTTCAACCCGCTGGCGCTGGTGGATGATTCTCGATTCGTAGCATATAAAAAAAATCAAAAATGTTACCTGGTGTGCATATTCGCTAATAAGCGGAATGGGGAATGCTGTGATACCTACATTTAAAGTGGCCACTTAACCCAGCCAATGACAGGTCATAATCCCTGTAAACGCTCGAATATCACATTCCTGAATTTGGAAAAAAAATCTACCTCATCTCTGTAGGGATATAAAAAATAAAATATATACTTACTCCCGTCTTGGGATAAAATCCAGATTTGTGTACAAGTATTTAAACATGCCCAAAATGTTGTAGAAAATTGAATATTTTGAGTACAAAAATGATAAAAATCTCTCGAATAATAATTATGCCCTTGATAGAGATTATTAAACAATAATATAAATCATAAATTTAAAATCATGTATTCAGCTCAACTAGAGGCGTGGGATTTTGAGAGTAGGAAGAATTTTCACCTAATCTAGAAGCAGCTGCACGTCTAAGTGATATTCACATTCTATAGCCGAGTATTACCAACACCACCTCTTGCAAGTTACTTGAAGCAATCTACTCAGAATGCATTGGCTACAATAAGTTTTTCTGGAAGCTTCTCGAAATTTCTGCCACCCGCTGGGAAATAAGCGACTTAAACGTTTATCGCACTTTCTGTCTTTATATCGACTTACTTTACGTGCAGTGCGCAGTGTTGACAAGGACACTTTTGTTTTGTTAAAAATATTCAAATTTAAATCTGATTACTTCTGTGCAATATCGCAGTCTAGTCACAAAAAACCACGTGTGATTTAATATTTTATTTATAACTTACTAACTAACCATCACGCCATTTCCCCGTAGGGATAAGCAGAGAGAATAGAACGCGATACCACTCTGTCCTGACAGACTTCCTTTGCTTCCTCTACATTCATACATCTTCTCATGCACATACGCTAATTATTATTACTTTTCACATGTCAACATTCAAGTACTTGTCGTACTTGGTCATGCCATGTCTTTCTCGGCCTTCCTCGGCTTCTACATCCAGGCACACTTGCATTTAAACTTTTTTTAGCCGTTCTTTCATCACTCATTCGCTCCACATGACCAAACCATCGTAAAAGCCCTTTCTTAATTTTGTCGATAATGCCTATCTCAGCCTTGCATTCTGCTCTAATTTCGACATTTGTACACCTATCATACATAGTCTTACCACACATTCGCCTGAGAGATCGCATTTCAACAGCATTTGGTCTACTTTCATCCTTCTTTTTCCAACACCACGCTTCACTACATAAGGGTTGGTACCAGAACTCCTTTGTGTACTGCCAATTTTGCTTCTTTCGATAAGTTCTTATTTGTCACTATCGATTTCAAGGCACCATTAACTCTGTTTCCGGCATCAACCCTTCTCTCAATGTCCTTATCCACATTTCCGTCTCTTGAAAATATACTTCCCAAATATACAAATTCCTTAACCTGCTTCAATCTGTCTCCATTTACTATAATATTACATACGGTCATATTCACATTTCTTTCAAAAACCATCACATTTGACATTTGACATTCATTAACAAATCACTCCCCTTGCACACATTGAAAACCTTTGTGACCAAATATATTAATACAATATATTTTATTTATAATTCTTCCAAGTAAAGTACCTAATGCTATTAGTACGAAGAACACAATTTTCTGGCACCAAAAACTAACATATAATTATGTAGTTGATTAAATACTATCGTATAAATTAATGTAATAAAACTTTTTCACATAACTAGGTACCTACAGAACGTGTTTCTATCGTTTTTATAAAATACAGATATCGTAGTCATAAAAAACTTTATATTTTAATTTTTAATTGTTATTGTATTTTATTTTCGTAGCCACTGTAATTATTTTATTATTAATGATTAATATTTTTTATTGACATTACTTGGTGGAATTCCATGATTTAATTATTTTATAATAACCAATACAGGTTAACTAAAAATACTTGGTACACTCCCACTTTTATATATTTGAACAATTAGCGCTTTCACCATAAGGGAATTTTTAGACGGGGTAATAGGGCGAAAGCGCTAACTGGTAAAAATAAAAAGTATTTTTATTTACCTAACTTATGGATGCCTTTTTTTTTTCTTTTATTTTGAGTGAGTTTAAATTTAATCTATGATAGTCGTATTCTTTTAATTTTTTCGTGTTACTAGAAGCAAAATACGTGATGCAGCTGAATCGTGATTTTTGTCGATTATTATTTGACTCAAGAAAGTTGTATGCATGCGAGAAATTAAGAGATGAATAAGGCGGAGAAAGAGGCCAAACGAAAGACTCAGCTCCCAGGCGATACCAGGAGACCTAAACCCTTAAATTCAGTAGAAAAATTGCCCTTACCTTGGTCTTATGGAGATTGGAAAAGGGAGGATCTTCTGTGCTGCACTTCACCAAAATAACGTCAAAAAAACACAAAACACATCACAACGACTTCACTAACGACACAATTAAACAATGGATGCGGTGTTTGAATAATTCAAGATTGATTTTATGTTAATTGAATGAGAAAAATGCGTGATCGAAATATGCTTGTGGGTTTTGTAGCGGATGCGGTATTGTTACAACTTTTGGACTACCCGCAAAGTGCTATAGATAATTGGTTTTGTGGATCGAGGACGGTGTAGACAAGGAATATAAGAGTAGGAACCAAGGATTTACTGAGGCAACTTGTTGCAAAAATGATTAGCACAAATCATCACCAGCAACGTCCCGAGAAACCAAACTCATCGGCCAAACCAATACTTAATATAATTATTTGGTATTCTGAATAGCTTTATACCATCATATTTATTATTTCGCCGTAATATTGTTCCTTTATTTAGAAATTGGTAAAAATCAACACTGACCTTTACAAAATAGAAACGCCATCATGTCGACATTCATAAAAAATGCAGATGCTCGTTTCAAGTAAAGCTCGGGTAATATTTACAGACCGCTTTCGTGGAAATCATACATATTAAATCAAACTAAAGTAATTCCAAGAAGATAGTAGGAACGAAATATAGATACAAATAATAAATTCTATCAGATAATTAATGCTAGTTTCAAAAATTCACGTGCAACCTAATAAATACGGCAGAACGAAAAAATTGGAATACCGGCATGTAAAGAATTTATAATCCCTACATACAAGTACAAACATAAATATATAATAATATAATATTTAACAATGCAATTCCTTTTTTAATACATGCGATTCGATAATTCTTCTTTATTATGGACGCCTTTTATTGTATTTTTATGAACAAAAAAAAGAAACCACTAACAACTTTTTATAATAATTAAATGCTATTATTGGTTTTAATTTATACCTGAAATAGAACAAGGAGAGCAAACCAAAATAATGTTTCAGTTTTGGTTTTCTTTTCTAACTAACCAACCATCACGCCATTTCCCCGAAAGGGTAGGCAGAGACGATAGAATGCCACACCACTCTGTCCTGGCATACTTCTCTTGCTTCCTCCACATTCATACATATTCTCATGCACGCACGTCGATTATTCCGACTTCTTACATGCCCACTTTCAAGCACTTGTTTTACTTGATCATGCCATGTCTTTCTCGGCCTTCCTCGACTTCTACATTCAGGCACAGTTGCATCATATATTTTTTTAGCCGTTCTTTCATCATCCACTCGCTCTACATGACCGAACTAACGTAAAAGACCTTTCTCAATTTTGTCGATATTGCTTATCTCAGCCTTGCATTCTGCTCTAATTTCAATATTTTCTACTAAATAATATTATCCTGTTTAGGTCAGTCACTTTTAAAACATTTAACATGTTTGTTTACGTTTAAGTTTTTATATTTAAGTATTACATAAAATCACAACAGCTCGAAAAATATAATCTTTATTGAAAATAACAGTAAAACACAGGGCTTTGTGTTTGGACAAGGCGGGTGAACAAAATTTCAAAATGACCTTTAGGATTGAACTAAAAATGTGTAATTTTTATAAAATGTGTATGTTACGACTCAAATACGTCGTGCACGTCATCGTTTTTCGATATTAGCCCTTCGGTATCAACCCTCACAACTCACAACGTTCGCAAATGGCTTGCTAGCAATAAACTGGTTATAAATTACCATTCGGAATCTTTACCGCGCCATTTTGTTTTTCGGAACTGCGTCGTTCGAAATTCGGAAACATTGGTTTTATTTGTTTCGAAAAGCGGGTGATTCAAATATTTGATGGCGTTCGAAACACGCGGGTAGGTTCCTGACATAACGCTAGCATACCTACTAGGTACTTTGTAAGTAGGTACCTACCCGCAGACTTATATTCTAAAGACTTACCATACACACAATTCATGTCAAATCCATGTGGTGCATTTTTAAAAAATGGGATAGATATTTTTTTTAAAAAACGGAATTCCATTTTTAAATTTTGCTAAATAAGTATTTTTATTTAGTAGTTCCGTTGATTATAAACTTCATTAATTACAGCTTAATTCAGAAGATTCAAACAATTTGTTACACCTTTTTGACGCGCAAGGTCAAGATTACCTATTGCTAAATCAATTAACCTCGTACTAAAAGATTAAAGTGTGTTTGTTCAAAGATTTTTAGATGTTTTCAGTAAAAAAAGAACAAGTAATTATTGTTCTTTCAGGCGTACCTCCCTCTAGCGACTGTTTGCTTAAATATAATAAAACTTTTTCTACTTGTATCACAACGGTAGCTTATTATTTACTTGAACTTATTTGACTTGAAAATAAAATAATACATTTTGTTTACGGAAAACCTTTTTTGCGTGTACGAATTTCATCATTTTTACATAAGTCAAATTCACGAATATTTTCAGTGTAGGTATTTATTAAACATATATACATACTAGCCGAGTAGGTACTTTCCAGACAATTCATTTACCTTTTTCAGCGTACAAAAAGAAACGGCACGCCATTTGCAAAGCCATTTCACCGAAATTCGAATACGTGTTCCATTTGTATTCCATTTGAAATTTGAAAAATTAAAAAACATAAGGAACCAAATTCATTAGGAAACTCACGTGCCGTGCGTTGGAGCTGCGCTGTCGAACCGTAGACAAAAGCTTAGGTATACAACAAAACTACGGAAACATTTTTAAAAAATACATCGAAATGTACATACCAATCACTATGCGGTGTGTTTTTGTGTACTAATTTGTTTTGGCTTTTCTACAATTTCATCACATATTGAATTTAACGCCTGAAAAGCAATTTCACAATTTTCCAAATACACAAAGCGAACACACAATAAGTGACGCCCACTTGAACTGAATTTACACGTGAAGAATTGAATAACATGTCCCTTTTTGCGTGGTCTTGTTTTACTGACATTTCCATACAAAATGCTACCAATCCGTCTCGTTTCAGAAACAAATCGACCATTTTTTGCAATACATATCGGTATCCCATTCCAACCACACAGCCAACAGGATTTTCCGACGACCCGTTGCTTGGACTTTGCATATTACGTATGCAATAACACACTACAGTAGACTGTAGGTAGTCCCGTTATTTATTTTTCAGAGTTTATTCAGTATTCATGGGCGTAGTTTAAGCATCCCGAGGTAGTTGAAACGGAAGTATTTAGTCGTAAATAAAAATGAAGCATTTTCTAACGCGGAGATAAATTCAATACAGCAAAGGTTTCAGACCACCCTTAAGTAACTAATCCTAAGGTAAGCATTTACAAGAGGCTTCATTTAAATTATTACTCAAAACATAAAATATTTTTCAGGTGATATTATTTGTACAGCGATACATTATTGATTACTTTAATTCGTTTAGCTTCATGTGAAATCAGTGAATTCAGTGCTCAATATGTAGTAAAACAGTGGTTTACCGGTATTTATTTATGTTTATTAACCTTTCTAAATAAGTAATTTTGTTAAGGTAGATACTCAATGTTTGTGATTGTGAAATCGGAGATGTATGAAATTTTGCATTAAAAGCCCTGAAGAAGTAGTATCTCCGAAAACGGTTGGATTTTTTCTAAAATTATAAGCTATTAAAATTAAAATTGTGTTTTATTACATGAGTAATTTTGACATCTGAAAAATAGTACCTATTACTATGCTCAAAAACAGAATCGCATTGCGGTAGGGTAAAATTCAGACCAACACAATTGCCGCCATGAATTATTATCACAACCCTATATGTTATTCAAAAGGAATTAATCCGATATAAATTCATATCTAGAGCGTCCCAGTACTTGCTGGCATTAGTATTAATCTTCACCTGCCAGCCAACCGTTCACGCAACAGCCTAGCGATTAATCCAAAGAAAAATAGCCGAAATTAAAACCCGAATTGCTCCGGGAATCGCCGATCGTCGCCGCTGGCAACACCGATACTAATTTTAATTTATCGGGGCAAAGCGCTCCCGTTTCCCGCCTTTTGGCATTATTTGGCGGGAGATTTGTTTCATAAGAGAACGCGGGGAGGTTGATAATGTATTTCTATGGTGAATTTTCGATATTTCTATCTGTTCGACTTTATGGGCCGTATCTTTTTAAGCCGCACGACTTTTTTACTATCTGTGAAATCCAATAAGGCGATACTTTATGGGATTGCCAAAGCAATTTTATATATTGTTCAAACGTTCAAATCGATTGCTACGTTGAAAAATTTACATACATTTATTGGAATCCCAGTTTCCACCTTCATATTACATGCTCGTAGTATATTTATATGAGTAACCTAACATAAATATTTCCTACAAACATTCTTTTTTTTAAATTACGTAGCGTAGGTTCAAACGTGTTTTTACCAAAAGAGTGACCATTATTTCAAATACTTATTTAAGTAACAACATTTTGAACGAATACAAATACTTGTAGACAATCGGGATGGGAATGGGGAATGTTGTGATACGTCAAGTGGCCACTTAACCCAGCCAATGACAGGTCATAAGCCCTGTAAACGCCTAGATAACCCACATTCGTTTCCAGAGTTTCTCTGTCTCTGTTGAGAAATCAATAATATCTTATTTAAATATTAAATATGTTATCGTATATTCATTGAACGTGTACCCTGCTTAGATTCATAAAATTTGTTCCTGTGTTTATTTTCCAAGCTTTTACGTTGTTTTTTTCATGTATTTATTGATGAAAAAATTATTTGTACATGACTATTTATAAGACAGTCAGCAAACCGAATCAAAAAAATTAACACATCGCAAGAAAGTTGAAACAAATCACAACAATTATTACAGGGTAAATTCATCAAAAAACTTGAAATTAATCATTCGCTTCAGGTCTTGAACCTGGGTTCATCTGACTATTGGTCAGCTGCTCTGTCTAATGAGCTAAACGATCAACCCACCTTTAAAAGGCTTATTTTTAATCGGGGAATTTAATGTATACAATAATATGACTTTTACTGCTGAGGTGAGATTATAATTTTGATGAATATAAAATATTTTTTACAGGAATTCGATCAGTATGGTTAAAAAAACGATAAGTAGACCTAAAAATAATGATAGCGCATCGCGTTTACCACATTGCAACAAAAGCAGATAAACTGCGATACTTTTGCAGCGGCCTTATTTATTTTGGAAGCAGATTGGACCAGATTAGCATTTTTCCCGTTTTAATTATTTGTAGTCTGCCCAGGTCTGAGCATAGCTGCAAGTCCTCTATACCTCTATACAAAGCAAACAGCAACTGAACTGACTTCAGTTCCGTCTAAAAGACTAAGCAAACAAATTTGTTTTATTTCCTCCAAACCAATACTCGGAGGCGGTTCAGACATAACAATGCAGGGAAGAATTATCTAGTGGAATAATTTATTGTATTACAATAATGGCCATGCTGAGTGCTTCACTCAACCTAGCCTACTCAATACACATTGCTAACTACTTACTACTTACTGGGATTATGGGCTCAAATGTAAATGGAGGAACCATAACGGGCTTAAGTCTAATCCAATTAAATTGAATACGAAATTAATTTAGCATCGCTAAATCAGAATACTCACATATTAAGTTTCTTAACTAGTTTTTTATTTTATACATTAGTAAACGACTGAAAAGCCTCAATAATATTACAATCAATTTTAACAGGGCTTGTATTGAAAAAGCCTATCCTTTTGCTGGTTCGAAAATTATTTTTTTCTCTATTTTGATAAATAACCTTTGTTTACCTATTAACTCAAAAATATGCGGTCAACGTAGTACTTACATAGTACGCACGAGAAACCTAACCTTGTAGACAATAAATTTTACACAATATCTAAACGTAACTGAATTAATTTGTTGTAGAATAATTCAAAAACTAATTACGTGAATTGCTGGTAAGCCTAAAATATTAAGTTTATGTGATATATAGTGTCTATTGGATAACGATATCAATATTTTTTAAGGTAGATAAATTAATTATAGAGAACAAAGATATATAGACATCACCAGATACTTCCAAGAGACCCGAAGCGCACGTGGAAAAAGTAAAAATATTTTTTTTTAAACATAAAAAAAAAAGCTAAAAAATTCAAAACTCCCTTATTTTCCTATTATTTATTTTACCACCTTAACAACCAAGGAGGCCCAATGACAGAGGGGAACATCGCAAACAAACAGCCATGAGAAAAAACATTTTTGAGTTTTATTTTCTCACCGGGTTCTTGAGTCCAGCATCTTAGTCATTACGCTACGGAGGGAGGCCAAATAAACGAATTTGTTTTTAAAGCGTTAAGTATATGCAACAAAAAAATACTTATAAAGGTGTACGACTTATAAATTATTATACAAAAAAGGGCATAAAATACCGCTTGGCGTTATATCCTGCTGCGGTAGTCTCCGCGGGATACTTGAGCCCTGTAAATTCACTAGACCCGCAAATATAATATACCTAATATATTCACCTGCCCCGACTCGCTGTACTTTCCTGTAAATTGGATTCTCGTTCTCCACCCTCTCCTCTTTACATCCGCGTTCCTACAGAACTCCACACATCTTGATAATCCTGTTCGGGGGCATACCTACATAATATTACATATTTCCCCATACATTATGCGTAAATACCAAATTGATTCGACACCCCTAGGCAGGGGCGCTACGCAAATCAGAAATTAAAATATTAAAAAAATATTAAAGAAAAAAAAATATTTGGACAACAAACAGCTACGTATTTAAAGTTAAAAATAGAAGCAATACAAAAGATATAGGCGCACCAGCAAAAACTGTCCTTAACAATAATAATAAAAAGTTTGATCCTATGTGGAGCATGTGGACATCACTAGATCCCTCTAGTTGACATCAGCCAACACTCTTGCCTCCTCCCACGGCAGTCACGCATTCATCACCTCCGAGTACAACTGAAAGTATGTCATTAAAATTACTGCTACTGTTTCCCCTTATCTGAACCTAATGGTGCATAGGGCTCTGGATTGATAAACCACGTGCAGTGTATCTTTATCATATTTTTACTACACGTAGGCAGGATGATCAACACTACCAGTCATATAAATAATATTACCGAAATGATTTCAAAACCATTTTAAATATTATTGTGGTTCCTTAATCTTAAACTTTTGAAAGTCACCGCACGCCTCTGCTCTTTCTATAGTAGCCTACCCGCAGAGCTGGCACCCAAAAGCACTAATCTATTTTCTCAGTGAATGCGTAATATTTACACATTCAATGCAATAAATTTCATATCACTGAAAATAAACTGGGGAACATTCACGTATTTCAAATATTTCATAATAAAATAACATGTACAACGTTATTACCTCCATCAAATATGTTGAAATGTAAAAATTAAGAGTTTTTTTCTACATGGAGTGTGCAAAATGCTGGATAAGTACCTACCCAGTAGATTGCACTGCGTGCACTCTGCATGACCGACCAGTGTATTGTCAACTACCGTGAAAGTATGTTCATATATTACGAGTAAAAAAAACTAGTGTTAAAACAAGTGTGTGATTTTATTATCATTTCATTTCATTACAAACAAAACTCGTAGTACAACCCGAAACTAAAAGAATCTACATCATATATGCAGTCGAATGTGACTTTTGAATCTGAGCATGAAAAATTTCTTTCTTCTCGTAATAGTATAAGTGGGTATGGCAGATTAAGTAAAATTGCACAAATTCTTATTAAATTCGGTTTTTGCTATTGTTTTCTTTACGGATAGTATTAATTTGAGTAAATAAGTTGTATTTGATAACAATTTGTAATAATTTCTTCTTAACAGCTTCTTACTTAATTTACTCCACAAAATCGACTCTAAATATGATGGAGATTCACCGATTTCCCGCTTGTACATTGAGTCTTATTACACGGTCTATACTTCTCATTATATCAAAAATACACCTTATATTAAATTTCAAACCTTGTTATAATAATTATTGGAACTTAGAAGCGCATTTAGCTACCGGGTTAATATGGAATATTTATTTACGTGTATTTTCATATCAATATTTCATGTGTGGTAGGTACCTTGGACTAGTAATGAAGCGTATGATCATGGTGTACCTATGTAAAAAACTGCACATGGTGTACCGATGCAGTGGCCTATGCTCCATTGGGTGTAAATAAGGGAAAGTGTTTATTTTAGTTTTCAATTATTTGGATCCTATTTTAGATACAGAAATAGAACGTTAAGGCCCTCTCTCCTCTAACCATTTTATTGAATTTTCCCAATTTGCATGTTTATTGCTTATACAATATACATGGGTTGAGATGTAAGACTTTTGGCGTACCGTCAAATCACCTTAACACGCAATTTCCGCTCAATTTGTATGACATAACCCAATAATGCGACACCCCGAACTCGAGTTACCGGCTAAACGGGGAAACAGTGGATCACTTAGGTAATATACCATGTTGTCTTTACCGTTCCATACAATATTATATTATTATACGACTTAGGGCCATTACACACGTGCTGTGCAGATCACAATATTCCCAGAATATACCGTCCTATGTACTATACAGGGTGTAACAAATCTCGATGTACAAGCGGGAAACCAGTGAATTTACGTCATATTTGGAGTCGATTTTTTGAAGTGAAAACTTCTTTAGAATCGTTGGGAGTGATTTGAAAATTTATGAAACGAAAAAGCGACTAAAAAGAGACAAACATATAGATCTATGGGATTTAGCCCGCGAGAGAATGAGATAGAACACAATTTCCGCCGGCTGGCCGTAGTTCCATCTACCTCATCAGATACATCTACCAGTTGATCGCCGTTATACTTTTAAAATGTGGAGGTCCTAGGCTATAAAACAGAATTTGTTCTATTCATGTATCTGAAGAGGTAGATTCGACTCCCAAAATTTTGTAGCAAAACCGAGGGAGAAGGCGCCTTGACGCGGTATTTCACAGATATATTGATAAAATCGAAACAAAAACTTTTGTCTCATACTTTAGTTATCATAAGCCGCTCATATCACTTGTAGAAATTGAAGACATGGATCGTGAATAATAAAATGAAAAAAAATTATCAACTGGGTACCAATATTTATAATAAATAAATCCTATAATTATCCCACTCCTGATACTGCATTTATCTCATTCTCTCTCAGCTTAGTTTTATTAAGGTTTCACTTCTACCTGGTGTGAACTGCACACAGTGCACACATGCTGTTTTTTTTTAATTTCAGCCATATTTTTCGAAAAAATTGAGTACTAAGTAAATTTTTGCAAATCATCCTATTTCATTTATTTAGTAAAATAAATAGCATCCATGAAGAAAATATAATTAAAAAAACACTTTTTTTTTAATTGTGCAATTTTACTTAATCTGCCATACTTATGAAAGCTGCCAACTCTGATGACGCCGTCCTTATTGATGACTCAGTCGGGGGCCTTCAAGTTATTGTTGATAGGCTGAATTGGCACTCCACGTACATGGGTTTTAAAAATCAACACTGGTAAAACCCATGTCATATGTAACAGCTCATGTCAAGATGCCCAGATCCCCCTGGCTTTATCGGGACAAGTCATCGAAAGAATCGAGAGCTTCAAATACCTGGGAGCGTACATGACAGAAAACGGCAGACTTCAGAAAGAACTGAGAGTTGGAGTAGCGGAGTAGTAGTAGTAGTCAACAGTATGAAAGCTGTCTGGAGATCGGATGTTTACTCGGTTAAAACAAAATGCCGTAAATTTGGCCTGGAAGCAGTTTGTGGATTCCATATGCTCCACATAGGGAGCGGATATGGTATGATGATGATGACTTATGAAAGCTTTTATGAAAAGAATTTTTTTTTTATCAAGCTTAGATTAAAAAGTCATATTACACATTCGACTCCAAATATGATGTAGATTCACCAGTTTTCAGGTTGTACTACGAGCTTTGTTTATATACTTGTAACACTGTAATTAAAACTATTGTTCAATTTATGTGAATACGAAAGAGCCTTATGGGCGTTAATAATACATAAATAAATAAATAATCGTGATCCATGCCAATCAAGTTTAAATTATCTAACATTTACTAATAGAATGTTCTGTTTGATTAAATTTCGGTTATCCTTCGCCAAGAAAGGCTTATTTGTTTCAAGTATGGTAATAAATATTTAGAAATAGTAATGTAGGATTACCTAGAAACTACTTAGTAAGAGCAATTTAGAATTGTATAAAGGATAGAATTTAATTACCTACAGAAATGATTATACTAATTAGACTCAGGACTAACTTTGAGTAGAGTGGTTAGTTTGGCTGTAATTAAGAACCCAAAAAGTAATTAGATTATTTTTTTATCTTTTACTAAAAAATGCCGTTTTTTATATTATCTTATCTTATTAAAATATTAACTAAATACGTTGTAAAGTTACCCTTTTATTAGGTTGAACGAAAATCCAGAATAGTAAATGGAAAGGGAAATGAAAATTGATCTGAAATTCAAAATACGACTTCTACTTTCCCTTATCCGCCTATGCACCATAGGGCACTTCATTGGTACACCAAGTGCAGAAAATCTTGATCATTCGTTATATGAAGGCAAGACGATCAGTCTTACGTTTCAGCGCCAGTCCAAGGTATCACATATGTGAAATATTTTTATGTAAAAATCGCATTCAAATAAATATTTCATATTGACCCCCATCGGGAATCGAACCCGTGACCTCATGCATGGTAGCCAAACGCGCAACCGCCATGCCACAAGGTGGACAAAAAAAAAATCAGGCGTTTAAAAATATTTTTTTTCTCCGTGAACTATTTTGATGTTTTTTATGATGTTATACAATGTTTATTCCCCACATAAAGTAAAATAAATAAATAGGTAGATTTATGTATGAACCCTATCATATTTGTGATTGAACACAAAGCTAAAGTATTAAAAATCTGCAGCTTTACATTAAATAATCACATTTTTTAAACATAATTCAAATCAATTTATTTTGTTCCAGGCAAACCCCGCCCTAGAGTCACATGGTACCTTGAGAATTCTATGATCGATGACTCCTTCGAGCAGCGAGCTGATGGGATCACCGTCAACAGTCTGACCTTCCCCTCTATAGGACGGCAGCATCTCTCCTCCCGTCTGATCTGCCAAGCCTCCAACACCAACCTGGCTCCACCCACCTCCAAGGTCCTCATACTGGACATTAACTGTAAGTCAACACAGATATATTGTGCAGATTAGTGATGGTATTACCATCAACAGTCTGACCTTATCATCTCCAAAATTATTGTCATCATCATGTCATGTCAGTCCTTGAAGTTCCACTGCTGGATATAGGCCTTCTCCTGCCACCTACACTCCTCCCGATCATACGCCGCGCCCATCCACCATTTTCCAACAAAACTTCTTGATATCGTCCTCCCATATCATCGATGGACGACCTTGAGGCCTCGGGTTTCTAATCTCAACACCAGAACACTTTTCGTCCATCTATCGTCCAAGATTCTAATACTGGATACGCCACAATATGGTTCTTCCCGATAACACTAATATTCTTAAAAACGTTATAAATATTTAAAGTATATTTTTACAATTCCAACGATATAAAACACAATTATCAAAAATGTTGTTTTCATTTATAAATTTGTGTTTTAAAAACATGAAAATACGAATGATTTTTAACGCCCGTTATTGGTTAATGACGTCATACCCGTCCACTATGAAAGGCGTGAAATTCATTACGAAGTGAGCGCCTATATTGCTGTGACGTCGCACCGCATGCGCGCCAAATGGAGGATTTTGCGAGCGATTTGAAAAAGCGCTATTGCAAACCGCTCTAAAAAATTCATATGACATCGTAAAAATTTTTAAAAAATTCCCTTGATATTGTTATTTTTCAATCAATTTTTTGAAATAAAAAATAAAAAATCGGGATGACTCCAATTGTTTTTAGTACTAAAACTTCATTGAAGATCCTTACAGCCCAGAAAGAAACCACTCCTTTCGCTCATGTTTTTATCTTCTCCGTCATTTAGTTTCTGATGGTTTTAAAAATTCATTGTTTCTTTCCCTTTCAACGTCGTATTGGTTTAATTTATTTATCGAAAGATATAAACCCTTTTTAATTCTGAAAAATAATAAATCGGAGTTGCATATTGTCATTTTACTCTGGTATGATTAACAATCTGATTATTAACTCCTAGATAAGCTTAAAATTCAGCGTTTAATATTCAAAACACTTCATGTCATCAACCCCAACATTTTATGTCAATAGGTGTGTCTGTACAACGATCGAATGAATATTTTATTTGGTAGCAATCGGATAACTACTGCTTTCACTTAACATAAATATATAATAAATAGTATTTAAATTTACCATTTTAATATTACTGACACCTTGTATTTTGTATTTCCTTGAACCTTACTAATGCTTGCCTTATAGAATCGGACCGTAGCAGAATTTTCCGGCGATATTTTATTCAATTACCTTTTCACCGCTAGAATTATTAATAAATAATTTCCGTACCCTCAGTACGGACCCCGATATCCTGGCATAATAAATTCATGGAAATATTTACAAGACATGTAAAAGGTTTTCCGCTTTCTGACCGTTTCACACTGTCCTCGAATCCCTGATAGTAGGAACGAATCAGGGTTACCAATCTGCAAACCGGTTTGCGGTCATTTTCAAACCTTTTTATTGTTTTTATGTAAAGTAAAAATACCAGTATAATTTTTTTTTTTAACTAATTTCTCACAAGTTAATTATAATTTATATTTTTAAATCAAACACATCATGGATATTCGAACAAACACAAAATCTAAAAAGCTTAATGTTTGACTTGATCCGTTTTCGGCTGGGTTAATGAAGAAATCCACTGCTACCCGGAATCGAATTTTAAAAATGCTTTCGTTTAGACGCGAATATTTAACTTAAATTTGAAGTGGGATGAAATATCCCAAAAATGTCCGCAAAAATAAATAAAAATTTTTGAAAATAGCATTCATTTCAAAATCTTACACAATGACGTCACTCCTTGTATCTAAATGTAGTGTTTCCGGTTTCCGTTTTTAAACCCCCGTAGCCACATTTCAAGAAAGTGGACCGCGTTCCATGGAATTTTAATATGGAATACAATCTACATACAAGCTTCTATCGCAAAACAAGATGGCCGCCATTCAGTCTCCCTAGAACAGCTGTTAACAGTATATCTGACAGTTGAGTTGACGGTATATTATCTGTGCTTCCCGCGTCAGTTTGCATAGATTTTTGACAGTTTTGTTACTAGCTGGAGAAATACCACCAACCGCCGCACCGTTAGCCACCTGTTTTACGACGTAACTCCTGAAAAAATGACGCACTTAGTACATGGTGGTATTTGGCGCGGTATTCAAAATGTGCAACTTTAAATAATCGTATCTTCTTTAAAAACACACAAAAAAAAAATACAACTTTTTTTTTTGCTTAGTTAAATAGCACGCTAATAGAAAAAAAAACATTTAGAAAACAGTGGATTCCCTCATTATGGTTGCCAGTTTCACATTACAATATTCCCATTTCGCCTATTATCTAATTACCATATCTATAAATTTTTTTGGAAGATACACATTATACGTAATGAATTAGTTCATCATTTCACATTGTAATGAGAAAATCCACTGCCACCCGGAATTGAGTTTTAAAAATGCTTTCGTGTAGAGGCGAATATTTAAAAATTTTGAAGTGGGATGAAATATCCCAAAAACGCACGCAAAAATTAATAAAAAATGTGGAAAATAGCATTCATTTCAAAATCTTAAACAATGACGTCACTCCTTGTATCTAAGTGTAGTGTTTCCGGTTTCCGTTTTTAAACCCCCGTAGCCGCGTCCCATGGCATTTTAATATGGAATACAATCTACATACAAGCTTCTATTGCAAAAAATATGGCCGCCATTTAGTCTCCCTAGAACAGCTGTTAACAGTATATGACAGTTGAGTCGACGGTATATTTTATCTGTGTTTCCCGCGTCAGTTTGCATAGATTTTTGACAGTTTTGTTACTGGCTGGAGAAATTACCATGGCCTTAAATAACCCGTTTTATGACGTACTCCTGCAAAAATGACGCACTTAGTACATAGTAGTATTTGGCGCGTTATTTGAAATGTGCAACTTTAAAAAATCGTATCTTCATCAATAACTTATAAAAAAATATATTAAATATATTTTTTTTGTTTAGTTAAATAGTAAGTTTATAGAAAAAAATTACTTAAGAAAACAGTGGATTCCCTCATTTAAGTCAACCTAGTGAAAAAATTGCTAAGCGATTTTAGGCAATAGTTATATTTAGAATCCCAAAAGAAACTTTCGAACCTAAACAACCGTTTAGTGAAGTTATTTTTTACCATTTTGAGGCCCTAGCACCACGCTTTGTTCTTTCCATGGTTTTAAAATGACATAAGTAGGTACCTCTAATGACAGGGACAGCACGTGCCTCTGGCAACCCTGCCAGGGGACATCACGACAAACTACATAACTTTGTCGACGGGCAAACTGCATGCGCGGAATACAAAGCAAAGCGACGGAAAATAGGAGATGAAGAGTAATGGTCTTAGATGTGGTTTCGTAATTCGTTCCCATGGACCAGACGGCATCACGTGATATGTTTACAGGGTTGCCATTAAGTAATTACCCTTTTACTTTTTTATGGTCACTGTAATTTATTTTTACTGTAATTTAGAAAAGGGCGCAAATGACATTAAGCTGTATTGTAAATTTTGTTCACGGTTGATTTATAAATTAGAAAGTTTGTTAATTATCAAAATTAGGGTGAGATAATTCATTTTAGGCTCAACAAAATTATTGTGAATTTCACTGTTGAAGGTTGGATGAACATCTAGTTAACATTTATATTTATACATCATTCAATAATCGTTTTTATTGAGACCATAATTATATGCTGATCAGGCTTCGGCTGTTTTTATTTTCAAAAAATACAGTAAAATATATATTTCATTTTTACATCCCTACAGAGATGAGGTAGAATTTTTTCATATTCAGAAATATGGATATTCGAGCGTTTACAGGGCTTTTGACCTGTCATTGGCTGGGTTAAGTGGCCACTTTATGTACTACAACATTCTCCATTCCGCTTATTAGCGAATATCCACACCAGGTAACATTTTTTATTTTGTATATATGTTACGAATCGTGAATCATCCACCAGCGCGTTAAAAGCTCCATCTTTGCATTGATATTGAAGTTAAGTATTTATTAGCAAATTACTTTATTTTTGAAATTAAGACTCTGACCGAGTTAAATTAATTACTAGTAATCGCCTGCAGACGACTCTGCAATTTATTTAACTTATATTTAGACCTGGAATTTGATACAACATTTTGGGAGTGTTCAAATACTTGTACACAAATCTGGATTTTATCCCAAGACGGGAGTAGATATATATTTCGCCCTGTAAACGCTCGAATATCCATATTCCTGAATTTGAAAAATGTCTACCTCATCTCTGTAGGGATATAAAAATGAAATATATACCTACGTCTTGGGATAAAATCCAGATTTGTGTACAAGTATTTGAACACGCCGAAAATGTTGTACAATAGAATAGACTCCACTACTGTTCCGTCAATAGTAGTGTCTTTTTTCCGTTATTTTTTTTATACAATCCTATTTTTTCCCTTAGCAAATAGTTTAAGCCTTATTATGATATTTTTTTAGAAGCTTGGTGGCTGTCAATAAATCCGGAACATATTTTTGATAACATTAAAAATTTTAACACTGGCCTCAGGTGTGGCCTGAATTCAGAACAATGATATCTTAGAAGAAATTCAGTAGATATGGAATGTTAGACCTAAAAAGACAGAAAAGGAGAACATTGTACAATGTACAATATATATGACAGGTCGTAATCCTAGTAAATTCCTGAATGTTCCATAACATTCCCGTATTAAGAGACATTCGTCTATGTATATTCATATCTTCTAATAGAATCTGTAAGTAGAGTAACTAATAACAATATGGAGGCATAATAAACTAAAATTGTCGATACTTAAATTATTAATCAAAGGAAAATGAACACAGGGCTGGCAGTACTTAATAATAACAAAAAACTGACATATTTTTACTTTTTTAAGTACTTTTCCTCCTTTATCATGTAATCTGGTTGCTACGGCCATAGAATTGCTTTAATTATTTTTTGTGGATTATTTCGCATAGAAATGTTTTTTCTCTTTTCCATCTTATTTAATAGTTTTGAATGAAAAGAGTAAGCCATAATATGATTGTTAGGTGAGAAGCCTCGTAGCATAGTGGTAGCGCATTTGGCTACCGTGTACGAGGTCACGGGTTCGATTCTCGTAGGGGGTCAACATGAAATATTTATTTCCATATGATTTTCATATTAATATTTCATGTGTGATACCTTGGGCTGGTACTGAAGCGTAAGACTGATCATCTTACCTTCATGTAATAAAATTATCAAGATACACTGCACTTGGTGCACCGATGCAGTGCCCAATGCACCATTGGGTGCGGACAAGGGAAAGTAGTAAGTAGGTGGGAAGATTTAGTATTACCACTTGAGAATCTGTAATGTGTAATTTGTTTGTTTCAGTGAAACCAGTAACTGTGAACATCCTCACTAAGGAGAAGCAAGTATCAGCAGAGAGGAAGTACGACGTGGAGTGTAGAACTACGGGCTCCAGACCTGATGCTGTAGTCACCTGGTGGAAGGGAAGTAAACAGTTCAAGAAGAATACCAAACATGTAAGTCTTCACACAAGAAAAAAACAAATAATACCAAAATGAAGTGAAATTCTTTTCGTTCTTCGGATGACCTATTGATGTCTGTAGATGTCCACCTTCTACATTTCGAGTTTTCTGTGGTTATCTCGTCGGATGCAGATTAGTTTCTTTCATTGATTTATAATACACTCAGATCTGCCTTGCAGAGTAAATTATTTAGAAAAAGTAATGACACGAAGATTTCGCACCTCAATACACTTACACGGATCGACCTATCAAGCATCCGCCCACACACCGCAAAACGTATGGGCTATATATAGAGTAACAGTAACAGTATACAATACTAACCCGTTCCTTACGAGGAGCGTTCATGAATTTTACCATGCATCCAAAATGACTTTTTTTTTCTTGTGGACGGGTATTTTTATAGGAAAATATAGTGACGTGATAACGTCTAATAAATCGATGAACGCCGGCTGCACACACGACAAAGCATGACCCATTGTCACGTTCCGCCTGAGCTGAGTGTGCAAGCGAGAGCGCGGAACAAGCGATAGAGAGGCACGATCGGCCTAAGCGTTCGGTTTGTGACGCATCTATCTCTCTTCCACTCCATCGGCCGATGCGTCCGAGTAGAAGGGAGACAGCAGCAGCACGCAAGCTACAAAGTGAAAGTGAAAATTAACGAGTGCAAAAAAATGATAATTTATGGAAAAAATTGTAATTTTCAATTAACTCCTGCTTTGTATTATACAAAATAATGATAATTCAGTAATAATAATTCAATTTGACATCTCAACAGAGACGAGAAACTTGGAAGGGAATATGCCTTCCAAGTTTCTCGTCTCTGTTGAGATGTCAAATTGTAATTATTAGCCCGTAATGGGTGAAATCCAGTTTTTGTCTACAAGTATTTGGACACACTCAAAATGTTGTTTATAATAATAATTCAATTCAATTCATAAAAGTATGCTATTTTTCATCAATGTTTTTATATGACGTTATCGCGTAAAATAATTGCCCGTAAACCGCGACTTTACAGACTACCAAAAGTTTTTTTATTAGCTTTTAGGCAGCGCTGCGCTGGTTGTCTTCGATTATAAACTCATCAATGTGTTATATGGTTAAACAGATTAATTAATATATTATAATTTCTTTTTCCTTAGTTCTCGGAAGCCAACAACCAGACTCTGAACATCCTGACCTTCGTCCCCGCGATAGACGACGATGGTAAATACCTGAGCTGCAAAGCTGAGAATCCTTCCATACCTTCTTTCTTCCTGGAGGATAAATGGAGGCTGAACGTCCACTGTAAGTAGACTTTGATATTCTTTGTTGTCTATTAAAACCTATGGAAAATACATATAAATGCAGGTGGTCATAATGTCAAAACCAAACTCCAAATGTACAATAAATACTTTTTTTTAACTTGAAACAAGAATCCCGCTTAGAAACTCCTGAGATTAAATATTTTTACTGTAATATGCTTTAAAACTACTTATTGTTTTTATTTTGCTGCCACATTTAGCTATTCTGACCAAAATGAGGGATTCCCACTATCTAGTATATAATGAATGCACCTAAATTTTAAACGGTGGCTTGAGGAGCTACGTCAGGATATTTACAAAATGATAATTGAAATGCTAATCTCTCAGGCGAATGTGTGGTAAGACTATGTATGATAGGGGTACAAATGTCGAAATTAGAGCAGAGTGCAAGGCTGAGATAAAATTAATAAAGGCCTTTTACGATGGTTTGGTCATGTGGAGCGAATGAGTGATGACAAGAACGGCTAAAAAAGTTTAAATGCAATGTGACTGGATGTAGAAGCTGCGGCTGAAGGCCGAGAAAGACATGCATGATTCAAGTATGTCCAGTACGTCAAGCTTGATAAAGCGGACATGTGAAAAGTCGGATTTAACCGGCGTATGTGCATGAGACGATGTACGAATGTAGAGGAAGCAAAGGAAGTCTGTCAGGACAGAGTGGTATGGCGTTCTATCCTCTCTGCCTACCCCGGCATGGCGTGATGGTTAGATGGTTAGTTTTAATTATACTGGGATCACTAGGTGTACGAACCTACGTAAAGTTTTGTTAGTTTCCTAACTCTGGCTGAAACAGGATTCCACATTCCCTGATGTCGCATGTTCCACTTCTTGTTAAATTCTTTATGTGCTCACTCTGTGGCATGTTGAAACACAATCCTAGCTAAACATATCGGTCCCAGTCACAATGCACAGAGTTCCATTGCATATTGCACTGCGGAGTGTTAATGTCATTGTGTTTGTAATGCGAATGTAGTGTCATTTAAAATGCACTGGCAAGTTGATCCTGGATACTAATAATAAAAGTGTCCAGTACATTGTATTCGCACGGATAAATAACAATTAATGTGCATAACTTATTCGGTGAAAAATATGCAGTGGAATTGGGTTGTGAGGTCGTGGTAAAGTCGTGGACTCCGAAACGGAATACCTGGGTTTGAATCCTACTTCGCAATATATTTGTTTCCTACTTTATGGTCACAGGCCTATTTGAAGGTAGCCCCATTTGAAAAAAATATGTACCAGTATGTCGTTTATGTCGTACCTAAACAATTTTGAAATATAAAATAAATAGTATCCATAAATATAACAACATAAAAAACCGCGTTTTAAATAATAATTTATGCAATTTCACTAAATCTAAGGTAGGTACTAATGAAAGCATTTTTATGAAAAGAAAAAATATATATTTCAATCCCAGATTAAAAATTCATTTTACACATATGTTTTTTGAATAATAATAATATGAAATGAAATCTGGTTAGACGAGGTAACAAAACGTATGGGAGATTATAACAAATTGATTACTTTCCCAAATAAAACGCAATTTCATAAAACTTAATAGAACTTTAAAAAAGCTGCTTTTAAGCGAGTCATTCAAGCGACTCACTTTTAATCATATTTCCTTTGATCACCTTAAACATCATCCACAGAGTTTCCATTTCCTAAATTTTTTTTTAACTACTTATATAAATATATTCATTACTTGTAAACCTATTATTATTAGGTGCTACTCTTACATAGATGAATGTAAACATAAGGTATGACGACTTTAAAGTTATAACGTTAGTTAATGACGCAAACAGTAGACCTGACCACATGTATTTTTTAAACTGGCATTCACAATACTAAAAATAGGTAGACTTGGGCCTTTCTTATCACCTCCGTTTAAAAACTGATTATCGCAAATGTCCTACTAAATCGCAGTTAAGTTTGAAAATGCATTTCATCACCTCTGATTATCGCAAAAATATTGTAAATCTCATTTAAAACGTGGTTAAAGATAGTCAGAGGTTTGTTCCCCTTTTAAATCACATTTAAATATGGCGTCCCGTTTGTAACAGTTTATGACATCTCGACTCAAATTTTTAAATGCATTGAAAAACAGTCAAAATGGAAATAATATAATGATAATCCAATATTTTATGTTGTTTTGGATAAGTATCACATTTATAAAAAGATAATAAAACTCGATTATAACTAAAATAACTAAATGTCTTGAAACATTTTTGCCGGTTGGAATTTTTTACAGTATTTGACAAGTAGTCCGGTAAAATTAGTTTTTTCTATCCCACCCTCATTGTAAAACGCATTAAAAAAATGGCGTCGTATTTGATCGTTTGACAACTCGACTCAAATTTTTTATGGGTTGAAAATAGCTTAAAATGGAAATGTTTATAATGTTAATACAATATATTTTAAATTGTATTGGATTGGTAATCATATCAAAAAAACATATTAAAACTTGATTCTAGCTTCCAAAGGAAACATCTTGAAAGCATTGACAACACCGCAGGCTGCCGCCGCACTGTTGCCGGACGAAAGTCCTGACTAGCTAACCGGAGGATTGATTTGTCATTATTTCTGTGGTGAAATCGGTTCGTTGTAAATATCGTTTAAATGAGGTAGCAAATTACAACCGACATTTAGTTATCCGGGTTTTTAAACGGAGGTGATAAGAAAGGCCCTTAATTTAGAAACGTACAAACTACAATTTAACAAGTTTTTTTGAATTTAATTAAAAAAAAGGTAATCGGTAAACTCCAGGTTCATATATAGCTGGATATATAATTATCATAACGTAGAGAGATGAAAAGACGTTTAACCCTCGCCTTGCGGTGATGTAACCCGCGATGCAAAATCTCACTAAATAATCAAAAATAACATTGGCATTTTTGCTAACCTTCAATCAAACTTTTTTACACCGGTTGAAAAAAAATTCTGACACACATATAAATTGTAGGGTAATTATAAACAACATTTTGAGTGTGTCCAAATACTTGTAGACAAAAACTGGAAATTCACACCATTACGGGCTAAATAATTACAATTTGACATCTCAACAGAGGCAATGCCATTTTCTCAATGGATGACAGAGAGTTCACATGTGAAGCGTCGCGCCATTTTTACTGTATTATTTGCAGATATGGATATCAAATACTAGGTGAAATGGGGAGATGTTGTAATACATCAAGTGGCCACTTAACCCAGCCAATGACAGGTCATAAGCCTGTAAACGCCCAGATATCCAGATTCCCTTCCAAGTTTACTCGTCTCTGTTGAAATCAGATTACTTTATAAATATTTTTTACCTGCATGTTTCAGAAATTTCATACAAACATCATGTATTTTGCAGTAAACAGAGGACTTAATGATTTTTTTATGCGTTTTTCAGCTTTAAAAAAAAAGAAAATGAGTTATTATGACAGACAGAGATACTAACTACACATTGATAAAAAATTAAAAAAAATACAATTGTAAAAGTCATTAATCAACATTGTGTATGGGTAACCTTAAGTTACATTACCGGATGCCGTGGATGGTTTCAAACACAGTACTTTAAGGGTTAAATAAATGACACTTACACTGGCAATATTACTTTTTCCTATTTCAATTGGGTTCTTCCCGATAGCATGAATATCCTTGAAAACGTTATAAATATTAAAAGTATATTTTTACAATTCCAACGATATAAAACACAATGATCAAAAATTTTGTTTTCATTTATAAGTTTTATGTTTTAAAAACACGACAATACGAATGATTTTTAACGCCCGTTATTGGCTAATGACGTCATACCCGTAATAACGTGAAAGGAGTGAAATTCATTCCGGAGTGAGTGCCTATATTGCTGTGACGTCACACCGCATGCGCGCTAAATGGAGGATTTTGCGAGCGATTTGAAAAAGTGTTATTTCAAACCGCGCTAGAAAATTCATATGACATCGTAAAAAAAAAATTAAAATCCCTTGATATTGTAATTTTTCAATCATTTTTTAATTAAAAATAAAAAAATGGGGTAGAACCCAATTGTATAAATTAATATTATCCCTTGATAAAGAAACATGTAATAATCATTTGTTACTTGAAGGCAAGATGATCAATGATCAGTATTACGCTTCAGCGCCAATCCAAAGTATCACATAAAATAAACAATTCTTATTTTATAAGTTATTATCCTATGCTGGCACACAGGAAATTGTTAATATAACCAATAATGTAAATATGTTTTATGTTTTTTTACGTTTTTCAAAACATGCAATATTTCAATATCTACTTAAACGTTTACATAAAAAACACTAATTGTCAGGTCAGCCAAATGTCACGCGGACCATTCAATATTCCACATTGTTTTCGCTTTATACGGGACAGTTTGGAAACTGTACAGTTTTCCGTCTCATTTAATAATCTACCAGAGAGTTGCAGTAGACTGTTAATACTGCCGTACAGACCACCCCCCGCAGTATACAAACAGTAGATAAGTTAAGTGAGTATGTATATGTCCAAGTGTAGCCCCCAATGCAAATGGCAGTGGTCATGCCGGCTGCAAACTAAACTCCTCAATTTGTATTCACCATTCCGTTCATCTGTTACCTGAAAAGCTATTTGGCTGGACTTCGTTGGTATACCTACTACCTCCTATACCGAAAGCATGTATTAGTAGATATATTTTTAATTTTCTACTTCTCAACTTGCTTTGAGCTCTGAGATATCACTCCCAATAGAAACTTAAAAGAATATACATACTAAGAACTGTATACAGGCAGATATAGTCGTAATTACCCCAGTTGCTCGATCACAGATCAGTACCGACTCGGTAATAAGCGACGTGATAACGATTTCTTACCCATGGATGTTTATCGTTTTCGCGATCACAATGGAACACGCGTTAAAAGTTATCGATCGGGATTATTAAACGAGCGCATACTAGTCGCGAGCCATTTCCCGAGATATATCTTATTCGCACAAATCTTCATTCAATCTTTATTATTATTTAGCCGGTTTTCGGCAAGCCAAATATTGAGAAAAGCAGTCGACATAATAAAAAATCGACAAGCGCGATGATTTGACGTTTGACGTAAGGCCGCGATATAGCGTAGATCTGCGGCTCCGCTCGGCTCAGATCGTCAATGCTCGGCTCAGCGATCGCGGTATTGAACGGTATGTCATTGTGGATCGCTCAAATCGTTGGCGTTTAGCACGTGATTAGCACGCTTTTAACTACGTCGATAGTTATCTGTGCTTGAGCTACTGTATAGACAGATATAGTCGTAATATCCCCAGTATAGACAGAGTAAATATTTCAGTAACTTTTTCTTCCTCTCTCACCACGTTCGCTCCTATGTGGAGCATGTGGGACATCACTAGATCCCATCCAGGAGACCCAATCGCCAGCCAGCTTTCTCGCCTCGTACCACGTCAGGTCCGCATCCATCAGCTCCGCCGAGTAGATCCGTAAAGATGGTCATCGACGGTCTACCAGGACGGGAGGCGGAAGACGAGTCGTAAAGAAGATGCAGCTCGGGTTCAGGCTCTCCCGAGGCATCCGGAGTACATGCCCAAGCCAGGTCCACCGCAGCGACTTTACAACTCCAGTTATTGGGTTTGTTCCCTGTTTTGGTTATGAAGTCAAACTACCTTTTCCGTCGCTTGTTCTCAAAACTCAACAAGCTAGCATTCTGGGCTCAGTGACTACTTGGCATTAACTCGATATTGGGGATTATATATATATACGAGTTATTTATAAATTGATCTGAAATTTAGGATAAGGTTAAATTTAATTATATTCATAGTAGAATAATCCACCTCATGGTGTAGTGGTAAGCACACGGCCTACCATCCATGAGGTCGCAGATCGATATCCAATGGGGGTCAATACGAAATATTTATTTAATCGCTATTAGCGAGTTAAACCGAAGGCTAAAGCCGGAATGAGGAAAACCACTGCCACCCGGAATTAAATTTTAAAAATGCTTTCGTGTAGACGCGAATATTTAAAAATTTTGAAGTCGGATTAAATATCTCAATAATTTACCCAAAAATAAATAAAAAATGTTGAAAATAGCATTAATTTCAAAATCTTAAACAATGACGTCCTACCTTGTATCTAAGTGTAGTGTTTTCCGTTTCCGTTTTTAAAGATGGCGCCATTCACTCTCCCTAGAACAGCTGTTTGAATGTTTAAGTGACAGTGCTGGAGAAATCGTTTGCATAGATTTTTGACAGTTTTGTTATTGGCTGAAGAAATATGTTAGCCGTGCCATGCCGTTAGCCGCCCGTTTTTATGACGTCACTCCTGCAAAAATGACGCACTAATTGGTACATAGTAGTATTTGGCGCGGTATTTGAAATGTGCTACTTTAAAAAATCGTATCTTCATCAATAAATTATAAAAAAATTTTTTTTGCTTAGTTAATAGTACGTTTATAGAAAAAAAATACTTGAGAAAACAGTGGATTCCCTCATTATATTAGAGCCATGCCGCGTGTCGCAACGCGTGGGTTTGGAATCGATTTCATACATTTAGTATAAAAATGATTATATTAGACATGTCCCGCTTGTCGCCGACCGATCGACCGATCGGCCTGGGATTGGTGGTGGGGGAAGCGTGGCGACACGCGGCGTGGCTCTAATATAATTCCGGCTTAAGATTTGGCATAATGTAATAAAAAATTTATATACACTGCATTAATGCAATAATAACATACCTAATTCACAATTATTCTTTAATTATTGCATTACAAAATAATGAAACGTCTTGTATTTAGATCTTCGAACTAGAATTTCAGAGAAGTGACATTCCATACTTGGAAAATACCGTGTCAGGTGAATCTACGGCACACGTTTCGTGTATTGGCCGAAGTGCTGGAGATAGACGCTGGAAATTGATAAATTGACCCTAGGAAGCGTTTTTTAATTTGTATGGACACGCCCCTTCTAGTTAATTTTTGTTCGAAGCCTGCGAACGGTTTAGAAAATGATTGAATTTTTTTTAAAATTGAAAAATACTTACATTTTATTTATTTTTTTAATTGTTTTATATTTATTTAGTATCTACAATATAATTGTTACATCGCCTAATATTATTACATTACACTTAATTATTTTTTTTCCTAACTATTCCTAACTAAGAAAACTTCTTGAAGAATCGCTTAATCAACTGAATAATACTATTGTATTTTTGAAATTTGTCTTGTGCATTGTTTTATCCACGTAATTGGTGTTATGTTGTATATATTACCTTAAATTGACCTTTAGCTTATTGTGCCTAACATATCACTGTGTGCACAACATTAAAATATAAATAAATAAAAAATTATAGGTACCGTATTATGATTATTAATAATGAATAAAATTCCGTTTATTTTGTTCTACCTATACTCAGTACTAATTTAATCACGTACAAAACAAAATTTTCTCTCCCCTACACAACTAAGGGCACTTAACCTCTCCGTTGAGTTTTTATAGTTTCCTCATTAAAGTTTCAGCTCACCCTCGCTCTTGCTGATAGTAATAAAATACAGATTTCTGTACCAAGAGACGCTTTTTGTGCATTATGGGGCTTGGAAATTCACCTGGGCTCCGATTATGAATGTATTCATATATCGATACAAGTAAAATCATGTCGATAAAAATCGATAAATATCAAGATCCAAACTTTTATACTCGAATTTTCTTAATATGTTTTCCATTACTCGATGTTACAAGCGGGAAACCAGTGAATTTACATCATTATTTGAAGTCGATTTTGTACATTTGTTTTTTTTCTATTCGACTTATAGTTTCGAGAAAATTGAGTAAGAAGTTGATTTTTTTTTTTTTTTAATTTTCAAATTGTTATAAATAGTCAAAACAATACTTTAATTAAAGAAAACGAAAGCTAAAAATCGAATGTTAATAGAATTTTCTGTCAATTTTTACTAAATCTACGGTACTTTTGAGAGCTTTTTAAAAAAAGCAATTTTTTAAAGCTCAGATTCTTAAAAGTCATATTACACATTCAACTTCAAATATGATGTACATTCAACAGTTTTCGGGTTTTAATACGAGTTATTTCTCCATGTATTGATAACAAGATTTAGATACATTTATGATCGGAATGCTGGACTACTTAATACAAAAATTATCAACTTTGGTCTTGATAAAATCGTTTGTGCTTTTTTTCACCTATTTTTGCCACTTGAACATCTGTAAAAATTCTCAAAAACCCTACGCAAGTGACAGACTTCATCAACATTTAGAAACAAATGAAATATTCTCTAATTAGTCGGCATCCATCAGTTTCAAATATACTCGTAAGCTGTTTTCAGCACCCTGTCGTGCTGACTGAATCCTCTGGTATATAGATTTTTTTGGTCCATGGTGAATAATTCAGTTTTCATAGATAAATCTGTCATGTTATTATCGCCCATGTTAGATATATTTACAACTTTTTAGATATTTATTCATAATTCCAATCTTGATGTAAGTGTCTTTCTACTAATCGAAAGATTTGTATGGATACATGTTTGGTAATGTAGTCTTTAGTAGCTATTCGTTCTAATACGTGCACAAGAGAAATAGCTGTGATAATGTCGTTTTAACTATGAAAACAGTTTGTTGTGCGCCACGATATTATTTACACGTATTGTTTAAATGTCACTTCTATGTGTACATATGCAGGTAGGAATTTTGAGAAATCTTCGATAAATAATCATAGTGGTAAACTTGATTGCATTCTCAACATGATTATCTTAATTTTTGTTTGTGAACTTAAGTAGATTATTCGGGGTATTCGAGCGTTTACAGGGCTTATGACCTGTCATTGGCTGGGTTAAGTGGCCACTTTATGTACAACAACATTCCCCATTCCGCTTATTAGCGAATATCCACACCAGGTAACATTTTTGATTTTGTATATATGTTACGTATCGAGAATCATCCACCAGCGAGTTGAAAGCTCCATCTATGCTGCATTGATATTGAAGTTAAAAATGGGGAATGTTGTTGTGCATAAAGTGGCCTCTTAACCCCAGCCAATGACAGGTCATAAGTCCTGTAAACGCTCGAATATCCATATTCCTGAATTTGAAAAAATTCTACCTCATCTCTGTAGGGATATAAAATGAAATATATGTCTTGAGATAAAATCAAGATTTGTGTACAAGTATTTGAACACGCCCAAAATGTCGTTAAATAGATTAAATTACTATGAGTAAAATGCATTATTTACTGAGTTATTGCTGAACGAAGGCTACATTTTGCCCTTAGGTTCATAATATTAACTCCAAGTACAATTTTCTAACACTTATATACAAAAAACCCTTCAAAGCTACGTCTTTAAAAAAATGATTACCAAAATTTTTACATTGACTTTGGATTCAAATACTTTATTGTAGGTAAATTATATTTATACAGCACTTATCAAATGTTTATTGACTGTTTTATTTTACTGTAATAGGTACCTTGTTAAAAGTAACTCATTAACATTGTAAAATAAGCAATCAAAATTACATTTCTTTAAACTGGACAGTTTAGAAAAAAGGAGAAAGTAATCGATCTCACTTGCTTGCATAAAATTATAAATAGTCACCTTGTCACAACGCTAATAAGTGAAATCGGTTCTGCGTGTCAATTTACGACTGCGTAATCCAGAAATTTTTCAGAGTTGAGCGCTTTTCCTCCAATACAGGGTATTACAATCCTCTCTCTCGTATGTGCAGAGAGCACAACGTAATACACCAGGGACAGCACTGAAGGTATAGACATCTTCGGAAGCTCCGTAGACGTTGTTCTTGAGATATGTGTAATCACTCTTGCTTTTATATTTACTTAATCATTGTGTGTATGTCACTCAATTAAGCACGATGTGAACATATTTTAAAGGGCAATTGGTCTACCTAGGCATATTTTAAAATAATTTTTTGTATTATATTTAGTATCCTTTTGGCTGTTATTGTTCCTAACAAAATAAAATAAATAAAATAAAATGCTTTTATTTTTGTTTATCAGAAAAAACCTTACTTGCACTAAAAATATCATTTCAAAATACATGCTACATAACATGTAAATTTTACAGTCTAAAACTTAAATGAAATAATAATATGATAACGTTAGGTAAAACCTAATATTATTTTTCAAAATATCCATGCGATATATTGAGCCAATAGAATACTCTTCGAGTTTTCTCAGAACGTACATTTAATAGAATCAAAACGTAAGTAAAATAGATTCTGAAAGTTAGTAAATCTTACATAAGTAAAAATACATTTCGGAAGAGGAGATAAGTTGCTTCCTGAGATATGGGAGTTGTAAAAAATCCACCCCTGGCCTTCTACAAAAACGGAACGCTTTCAAGATTTTTATATATAACGGGGGGGGGAGTTAGACAGGTGGGTGCAACTCTAGTTTGGGGATGAATTTAATTTATTTCAACTTTTATTCGAATAAGAAAATTCTTACTTTCATACCGTACTTGAGAACATCCAGACTTATTGCATCCATTACAAAACAATATTAGGAATATTAAAGACGCATTAGACGTTTATTTCCACTCGTCTTATCTTATTTTATTAAACGGAAAATCATATTATTTGAAAAATATAAATCGTTGGACTTGAACCTAGGTCTATCTGATTGCCACTAAGTATGCAAAACGAATCGTACATTTTACAAAAACTAACAAATAACTACTTTTAAGACTACTTGTAAGAAGTCGGAATAATCGACGTGCGTGCATGAGAAGATGAATGAATGTGGAGGAAGCAAGAGAAGTGTGACAGGACAGAGTGGTGTGGCGTTCTATCCTCTCTGCTTACTCCTTCGAGGAAATGGCGTGATGGTTAATTAGTTAGTTAGTTAGTTAAATAAAGCACCTTCCATTTAGCATTTTAAATCTCCAGCTCATTCTCAAGTGAAATTCTTGATACTATAAAAAATTATGAGTTTTTTGTTTTGTTTTTTACCTTCTTTTAATTCAAGACAAATTTTAAAGAAAATTTTACATTCGATTCTAATATAATAAATATTCTTCTTCTATGTTTATAAAAGCGGTCGATAATATTTATGTACAAGCTAAAAAGAACAGTGTTTTAAAGTACAGGAAACGTTTTTCGAAAATTGTGTAGCGTATGCAACTTTGTATCAGCATTTTTTGATAAGTGCAAAAATGTAAGGTCGCCAAAACACATTGAAACAGTCATGTAATAAGATAATCCTTGTATATTGCTTGCATTGGTCTGGGAGCCAAGTATTGTAACTCACCTACATGACATTTTATTTCAGTTTTCTTGTTAAAAATAATATTTACTCTATGTCAGTTTTAAAAAGAATGGCGTATACCATTTTTAAATACAAGCTACAATTTCTTGACAATAAGTTCAATTATACGTTTATTGTTTTGTTAATTATTTATTGTAATTTGTTCAGTTTCCATCTTGTCCAAAGATAAGGAACCCTGTTAAATTTTATATGGCATCCTTTATAACGAAATTATAATTGAATTAGTTTTTGTAAAAAGTAAACTTAAAAATAACTATCGAAATAATATTATTTTATTAAGTATATATACAGAATACACCCTAACTTAGAAAGCCATTGATAAAGTGGTGAGTTTATGAATTTTACGAAATCCATACAATTTATTTAGAAAATAAAATAAAAATTCCTTCGCTGTGAATGTTGCCGTGGAAAAGATTGAAAAATAATTTTTCAACCTTTTCAGAGGGGAAATTATTACGGCCAAAAATATTTGTCATAAAATAGGTCGTTTTTCACAAAGTATTATAGGTACGTAAGATAGTTAGGTAATAATGTTTCATGTTTATGACGCCTGTCTGTAGGCAATCTGCGTAACTCGACAAAACAATATCACGCGATGGAATATAACACAACTTATTAGATACTGAGGCACTAAATAATAACGACACATATTTTGTTATAGTTCTCACATAAGGAACGCTCTTATACCCAATACCTAAAGGGTGATCCAACAAGTCATTTATTAGGAAATAATAAAATACGTTCTTACTTTTGTAGATATTAATTTTACCTTGTACTAAAGACGCAAACAACTTGTTTAAAGTCACAACCTTTAATAACTACATACAGGATCGTATTAATACAATTGGACGCCTGAAATACAAGTCGCGCCTTGAAAAGAATACAAGTCGCGAATTTTTACTATACAAACAATCTGATCTTATTTTCTAATTATGTTCTATTTTTCAAAAACATATTGTGTCCATCCGTTCTAAATCTAACTTATTAATTAGTGTGACTGCAAAATGTCTCCTTATATTTTCAGGCCTCCAATAGAAGCATCTAGTTTAGATGGTTAATATTAAGTAGGCGCATTAAATAACCTTCATCAGTAATTTTTTTTAGCTTTAAAATCTTTTTAAAAAAAAACAAGCCAGCGTATATATATTTTACCTTTATATTAGTTTCATTTCTACTTACAAACTACTTATAATAATTTTACACAACACTTAAAATTCATTTTCAACATACGTAAACTTTTGACTAAACTCATCGAACATTTAATTTCTTCCGTTAATTGATCCTATTATTTTAAACCTTTATACACTAACTAACTAACTAACCATTACGCCATTTCCCCGAAGGGGTAGGCAGAGAGGATAGAACGCCACACCACTCTGTCCTGTCACACTTCTCTTGCTTCCTCCACATTCATACATCTTCTCATGCACGCACGTCGATTATTCCGACTTCTTACATGCTCACTTCCAAGCACTTGTTTTACTTGATCATGCCATGTCTTTCTCGGCATTTCTCAATTTCTACATCCAGGCACAGTCGCATCATATATTTTTTAGCCGTTCTTTCATCATCCATTCGCTCTACATGACCGAACCATCGTACAAGACCTTTCTTAATTTTGTCGATAATGCTTATCTCAGCCTTGCACTCTGCTCTAATTTCGACATTTGTACACCTATCATACATAGTCTTACCACACAATCGCCTGAGAGATCGCATTTCAACTGCATTCAATCTACTTTCGTCATCATTTTTTCATCATCCATTCGCTCTACATGACCGAACCATCGTACAAGACCTTTCTTAATTTTGTCGATAAATGCTTATCTCAGCCTTGCACTCTGCTCTAATTTCGACATTTGTACACCTATCATACATAGTCTTACCACACAATCGCCTGAGAGATCGCATTTCAACTGCATTCAATCTACTTTCGTCCTTCTTTTTCCAACACTACGCTTCACTACCATACATAAGGGTTGGTACCTTTATACACCGTGTCACAAAAATCGATGTACAAGCGGGAAAGCAGTGAATCTACATCATATTGGAGTCAATTTCGCAGAATAAAATGTTTTAATTTGACCCATAGTTTTCCAGAAAATTTAGTACAAAATTGACTTTTTTTTGTTGAAAAATGAATGCAAATTGTTATCAAATAACATTTATTTAGTCAAATTAATAGTATCCATAAATAAAACAATGTAAAAAACGACATTATAATGTGAAGTTGTGCAATTTTACTTAATCTGTGGTACTAATGAAAGCTTTTATGAGAAGAAAAAAATTTTTTTTTTTTCAAGCTCAGATTTAAAATTCATATTACACTTCGAGTCCAAATATGATGTAGATTCATCAGTTTTCGGGTTGTACTACGGGTTTTGTTCCTCCATGTATATATTATAATTGTTCTGTGTCGGTGAATTTGATATTTTTCCGACGTATCGGAGAACTTTGCAGTGTCCATCTTCTGAGCTAATGATATACATGATTATGGGCTGATGATAATGGACATCAACCCAAAAGATACTGCAATTTGCTGCGTCAGCAACACAAAATCTTTAGAAAGCATTGCCCGCACTCAATTCAATAAACTACTAAACGAAATTCAAAATCAAAAGACGGCGAAATCCCAAAACAAAGCATTAAAAGACTACTTTTTAAATATTTTTATTAATAATGATAATGGCTAATTTTTCTACATTGTTCCTTTTGTGATTATTGTTCCTTTTGTGATTATTGTATTTTTAGATTTAGCATTGGTAACTCTGTAATCTGAATATTGTAATATTTAGTCTTCCTTTTTCTAATATCTGTCCCAGAATGAGTTTTGCAACTCAATTGGGAGTGCAAAGTATTTTTGTACAAATTAAAATTAATAAATAAAATAAATAAATAAAGCAAAAAAACGCGCCATAATACTTAACAGAGAAAAATATTATTTGTAGAAATATAATTAAAATCTGATAATTTATCAAGGTAAGTCTGACTAGGGGTTGTGGTAAAATAGTCGTACAGAAACACCCCTTTACTCTGCTACCCTGTTGTCGCAAAATAAAAGGTTTGTGTTAGTACCAAGAGACGTCACCGCTGTCTCCGGACGGCCATTCCGCCATTTCAAACTCCGGAAGCGAATAAAAAGAACAATTTAATGAATTAAACTCCCTTGTTGTACAACAAAACATATTGGTTTTCTGTTGCGAATTTTGTTTAGCAAATTACCTACCAGCTTTATATGCCCAGTGTTTTTCTGCGCTGAAAATAAATAAGTCTGTAAAACATGGTATTTCAATGCGTCCCGAATAACAAACTTGTTTGTCTTTTGTTACCATATAAATTCAGCAATCCAAAAAAACTGTTTTTGAATTATATATCAGTCAATATAAAAATGTATATTTGAAGTAGGTTGCATTGATTTCTAAGGAAATAAAATCTAAATTATTTGAAATTATTATTGAGAATTATCTCCGATTTCTTAATTAATAATTAGCCAACAAAGCATTAAAACTACATCTTAAAGGTAAACGAAAAATGAAGAACTGGTTATTTTGTACATAATTGTTTCTTCTTAAACGATTTAACTATAGTAATGACAATCCCCGGAAAAGACATAATAAAGGGTGAATATTGAATATTAAATTTCTAATCTCCCAAAATACGATTTTCTACCATAATTTATATATGGATATAAATATTAATTATCACCGATCATTTTCTGTTTAGCGTAAAATATCAAATTTAGGTATTTTTCAGGATCCAACTCCTATAAAAACACGAAATCACATTAAATGCTAAGTAACTAACTAACTCGCTAACTAATTAGATTAGATTGCATCAAAGACACTTCAGTAATAAAATAATTTAAAATAGTGTTGCTTTTTTAACTAACTAACTAACTTTAGTTAGCTTACACTATTTTTAACACTTTTTTTTTGTATTACTGAAGTGTCTTTGATGCAATCTAAAACCGTATATTTACTCGACTATTATTATTTTTTTTAGTACTTCTGCAGATGAAAATATTTAATACACTAAAGCCGCAATTATATTAGAGCCACGCCGCGTGTCGCAACGCGTGGGTTTGAAATCGATTTCATACATTTAGTAAGAAAATTATTATATCCCGATTATGTACCGCGTGTCGCCGACCGATGCCACGCAGATCGAGTGATTTCGATCGGCGTGGGATCGGTGGTGGGGGAAGCAACGCGTTGGCTCGCGCGTCGCTAGTGGGCAGTCGCATTTGCGCGCGTGTCCGAGCAAGTGAGCAGACTGATAGAACTAGTGAGACATTTGTCAGCACGCGTGGCGACACGACACCGTAGTATAATCACCTGGCCGTTGCGTGGCACGGCGTGGCGACACGCGGCGTGGCTCTAATACAATTCCGGCTTAATACACAACACACAACCACACACCACACACCACACCAAACCACACACCACGAGCTTTACTACGCTGTGTGTGTTTTTTATTTCTTCCGTCCTTTGGTTTCTTTCTTTTTTTGTTGTTTCTGGCTACAATAATAAAATGTGAAATCTGTAATTGGCTTCATGATCAGCTTACTTATATTGTATGCCTAACAGTATGTTCATGTCTGTTTATTTCCAACAAGTAAATAAATTAATAGTTATCCGAAAGACTGCGATGTCCTACTACACTGGGAGGGGGCCATGTGGGGACCTACCCGGTCGACTAACCAATGGCAACACCGGCTGTCGAACGGCTTCCGGTGACGTCACTGCGACCTGCCATTTCCGGTCAAGATCCGACCATTTGCGTGACACTGCTTTTATTCTATTCGCTTTCATCACTCGGCCTGGCAATACGTCTTCCTCGTGGCTTCTGATAACTTTACTTATGCAATCTTTAGTCCGTGTATTCAACATTTATTTAGATATTTTGTGCTAAGAGTAATATATTCTTTTGTAAAATCAATAGGTGTCACTCCACCTCCAAAAAATATCCAAAAAGTAAAAATACTCATTTATCCCGCTTCAGTGTCAGTCCTTACTCACTTATCGCATATCGACGGTGCGCGGTGCGGTGGGAAGGAGAAAAGTACTAAGCGACATATAAGTACAGGGTTAATTTTTAGTCAGTTAACAAAAAAAACCCTGAATTCAGTAGGCCCTATTTAAAAAAAAAACATGTAGGTACTTTTTATTTTTGCGATTTATTATTTTTATTCCTAATATTTTTTACAAATTACGCATACCCTACTCACAGCTGGTCATCTGAGTTCATGCGCGGCGCATAGGGTTAGTGCGGCGGGGGAGTGCGCGCGGGGGAGGGGGGGCGGACGAACGCTCTGCCTAGGGTGACCAAGTCTTCTACTGTTTCTGTGGAATCATTTGGGTGCACTTTTCTTTTTTTTATTTGAGAAAGTACATGTTTTTTTATTGAAATGGGTTCTATTAACGATACTGAATTCGCGTTTTTTTTTGTTAACTGACTAAAAATTAACCCCGTATATGCAAAGGAAAATGATACTTAATGACATAATAATTATTATTATAATTACTATGTCACTTGGTATAATTTTCTTTTACATATAAATGTCGCTCAGTAACCTTTTCCTTTCCACCGTCAATATAAAATATATTTTTTTGAAAAATTACATTTAATTAAATATTTCATAATAACCCCAATAGGAATCAAACAAACGACCTTGTGCATGGTAGCCCAAAGCACTAACCACTGCACCACTAGAATACAACTACTACAACTTTCCCTTATCCGTATTGGGCAGTACATTGGTACCCCAAGTGCAGTACATATAGGCAAAATTATGTGTGTCTAAAAATTTCAAAACACCACTTATCATCAAATTCCACTGTCTAAAAACTCCAGCACCTAGGCCAATGCACTCACACTCGTGTGACGTAGATGTCTAGTGATGACGTAGACGCCTAGTGATGACGTATGAGTGACGTAGTGGGTCACTAGCTGTCACTAGGCACGGTAGTATTTTTCCAGTATGGAATGCCACTTCTATGAAATTCTTTTTCGAAGGATGTACGAATGTACAGTAAATTTAGATTGTTCAAACATTTGTAACCGTCACGGCAAATTTGTGTAAAAAGGCCCCTAGAATAAAATGCAAAATAAGTTTCTTCCAACTTGCCAGTTCAAAAAATTATTGTAGGCTTAGACACTTGTTTTTTTTTAATGTTGTGAATATGCTATGTTCATTAAATAACTGCTAAGTTGTTGAGTTTAAAAAAATTAAAATAATAATTATTAAGTACAACAAATACTTGAACGTGGTCAAGTGAAAGGTCGGAATGATTGGCGTGCAAGTATGAGAAGATGTATAAATGTGGAGGAAGCAAGGGAAGTGTGTCATGATCGTTCTATCCTATCTGCCTACCCCTTCGGGAAAACGGCGTGATTTTTTTTTAAAGAGATTTATTTTCAAAAGAAAAATTTTTGTTTACAAAGAAATACAATAAAAACACACATACATTTTAAAAAAATAAACAAAAATCCCACCAAGGCGTGGGTATACTGTGAAAGTCAAACAGCATGCAAGTGGCAAAAGAGAAAAAAAATATAGTCATGTAAAAATGGAAAAATAACAGATAATGTAAACAAGATAGTTAAAAAAAAAGAATACAAGATATTGGTATCTTTATACCAGAAGAAGAAGAGGGGTAATAATTATAATATATAAAACAAAAAATGACGTAGATTATGTTATTGTTATGGTCTTTATAGTAAGAATGATTCTACCTTTACACTATGTATCCAACTTTGTGTTAATTTTTTAAAAGATGATGATTAGTTAGTGATGATTAGTTAGTCATTGTGCATTTAACACATTTCTTTTTTTGAACGTCAAATAAACGTAATATTAAACAATGATATCGATTTCTCGTTTTATGAAACATTTACACAATATCAAGAATAGAAAAGAAATTCATCGAAAGTTCCACTAAATAAAGCTATGATTTGTATGGACCTTTTAGTTCCTTATTCCCAGAATAGGAGATTTGATTTATTTATAAACAAATCGAAAGTTCGTAATGAAAAGGAAACTGATTTCGTGCTAGAGAAAAAGAAAATGGAATTTTATATGAAGTGTGTACGTTCTACATTATAATGTGGTAAGTTGCTTATGTGGAACTTTGCAAACTGTCGTAAGTGCAAAGTTACGACTACTTTTGAAATGAAAAAGCTTTTGGAATCACACAATATATTTAAAAATAATCTGTTTTATGTATATTTTACTTCGAAAAAGAATTCTTTTACGGAGATTTTGTAAATTATTTTGTAATTAATTGCTTGTGATGTTTTGCTACCCATTGTGTTTTTTGTTTCTATGCTAAATATAATTTATGCTAACTTCTACTATACTATGCTATTTTTTTATTCATTAGACTTAAAATCTACAAATTTTCTTAGTTCCTGTTTTTTTATTATCTTATGCTGCATTGAACACTTCTATGTAGTTAGTTTCAAGTGCACTGTACCTTGATGATTTATTTCACGACTTCAAGATATTCAGACTTACGCATCTGTGCCAGTCCAATCATATATAGTAGTAAATATGAAAAATCGATTAAAATATGTGTTTCATATTGACTCCGTCGGGAATCGATCACAGGACCTCACGCATAGTAACACAACGTGTCACACGAGGCGGGAAAAAATACTAATTTATATAACTTTACCTTAAATTTCGTTCTTGTAAGCATTTAAAGGTTGTAATTATGTTATTTACGTTGAGGTTATCAAGCATAAAATTACGCTTTTAGGCGTTTATCAAACTAATCTAATGGGTAGTGTCGTTTTTTTCTCATTTCACGGCTCGTTTGGGGGTGGGGGTAGGTATGGCAAACCTTGGAGTAGAAAAGGTTCTAAGGGATGTAGGCTTTACTCAGCTCCGGGGATGAAGGGAAGAATTAAAATTCTCCTAATGAGGTTTGCTGATGTAATTACTGGGGTAAAGCGACGCTGTTCTAGCGCACCTACCCCTACACAGCCTATGGGGAGGCGTAAGGCTTTGAATTAATGGAAATAGGTTGTTTAAATTGTACCGGCGTTATTTTATATACGAATCGAAAAAGGAGCATTGTTTGCTGGGGAATTTTATTACGTTTTGCTGGCAGAGACGGATTAAATTATTTGACTCGTTTAATTTTTGAAGAATTATTTATCGGAAGGTGTTTCAGGTAGCGGATTTTTAATTTGATTTGTTTGGTTGATTCTCATCAAATTTTACTACGAAGTATTTTTTTTTTTTCTTATCTTGCACTAGTGGTGCATAATGAACTGCATTGAACCTATAAAAAATGGTAACATGTGACCCCCTCCCTAATATAACAAAATGCGCTTTTACACAAAATTACGCGAAGGCAAAGTGGCAGCCTTATGCCCGCTTTATATGAGACAGTTTCTTGTTCAGAAAACTACACAGTTTCTTGTTCAGAAAACTGTGCAGTCTGTCAAACTTCTGTCAAAAGACACGCTAAATATGTGTATTTTTGAAACGCGATTGTAAGTTATTATCGTATGTTTGCTCTCAGGAAATTGTATATTTAGCTAATAATGTAAATATGTTATTGGTTTTTTACGTATTTAAAAGCATACAATAAACCATGTCTACTTAAACGTTTACATATAAAAAAACATGACTGTCATGTCAGCTTAAATCTGACACTAGCACACAGTTTTTCATGCAGTTTTAGCTTTATACGGGACCGTTTTCAGACTGCACAGAAAACTGTGTAGTAAACTGCGCCATATAAAGTGGGCTTTAGAGATGTTCTTCAATAAAACAAATAAAACTTCAAAGCTTATAATTTACGCCACAAATATCGAATCAATTTATTGTTTGATTCAGATGTCGCGAAGGGAGTGAAAACCGATTTATTGCTCATTAAGTGTTCCGAAGTTCTAAAGTCGCTCTACTCGTACATATCTTTACCTACTAATCTACACTGAAACTAGGTATCTATTTTCCCGCACTTAGTGCTCTAATATCTCAGCTACATCTCAAGAGAACTAAACCGTTTATCTACGGGAATAGTTTATATGTAATTTATAGGGAAGCAGGCACTAGAGCCTGTACCCCTTAATTCAGATGTCATCAGGCGAGAGGAAGGGAAGGAAGGAATTATTCAGCACCAATCAGCCTAATCGGTGAGCTTTGTTTGGTAAAACGGCGCCATTAGGAAATTCGCATCAAAGTGCAGAGCCTTAACGTTTCATACTGATTGCCTTCTGATAGGAACGTCATTAATACTACATCACAATAGATAAAGCAGTCTCGCTTATTAATGTCATTCCGCTGCGACTATTTCAAGTTTCATCACTTATCTATGACTAAGAAAATATCTTGTAATTTCAATTGACGGCGAAACAAATATTAAGTTTCTAAAACGCGTTCTATATTTGTATTAGACTTGGTCGTGGTATAATTCTCAGTTCGGCTTCCAACTGTCTCGCAGATGGGCAGAAGAGCATCTCAGATTTGTATGATTCTCTCAATGTGTGCAATTTCTCTATTTGACCACATTTTGGACATAGCAATTTTCTCAAAATTGAACAGTCCCTTTTTTTTTTCACTTTAAAAATTCCTTTAAAAATTTCGAAAAGGTTACAATTCATACACATTATAATGTAAGTATTTATATTAATAAAATTAATGATAAAACCATCGAATGTATCGTGTCTATCACTTCGACAGAATAACACTCTGAATTATACAACCGAAAGATTTTCATAAAAATCCGTTTCCACGCCAGTACAACTTTCCTAAAATTTCCCCAGCATAATTCTGAATAAATTCCAGCGAAGTTTCTCATATAAAAACACCACAATTGCCTTATTTCTATTCAATCTACGTCTATCAATCCGTGAGTTTCAGTCACATTTCTCTCAAGGATCTCCAATTCTCCATACTAGTAACTGCGTTCTCCGATTGTTCGGTGTAAGAAATCGTTTATAAAACCTCTGAATAAGGAAATAGATCTCTTATCCAATCTTGACTTGTATTTTTTGTCACAGAACATAAAGTTTAATGGGAAAGCTTTTTTCCGTCGGTCAAATATTGAGAAGGCTTTTTCTGCGAACATTGGTTTTTATTCGATTGTGAAATAGCGCCACCAGATGTCACTAGGTGCCTTAGTTAGGTCCTTCACCTCCCTTTCTGCCCTGCCCGGGTTTATGAAGCGTGTAAAAATATTTGAAATTATAATTTTTGACTTATTTCGAGGTCTGGCTTTCTTTTGGTATTTTATGTTTTTTTACCTCTGACTTAAGTGTCCTCCTTAAATATTTGAATATGGCAGCGGTAGATGAAAATCATATTTAACGATAAAAACGTTTTTTAAACATAAAAATACATAATATATTACTTTTTGAAAATATGGAGAAATGAATTGTGTTAATCAATCGTCATTTTAAACTTTTTTTAAGCATAATATTTTGGCAGTATCTTAATAAAAAGCTTGTGATAAACCAGAGTGACTGAGCATTATTTATAGCCTTCTATGTAAACTTTCATAATATCCTAATATCAATGAACGTTAACATCAGTACCATTATTTATTTATTATTACATATTCCATATTCCATATTTGATGCAAAAACTCACGCATATACATTCATATTTCCTCATTGAGGTTTTTCACTGTAGATTTCTTTAAAAAAACTGACAATAATGATAATTTCTTACGGAATCGCCTAATTTAATTTCATATAAGGTTGTTAGTCGTAAGACCCAATACGAAACACTAAATGAAAATATTCTCTTTGTGTATTGCTGAAAACGTTGTTTGTACGTCTAGAAAATGTAAATTCTTTGGTTTTGCTTTGTCATAGCGGAAATTGAAACCTCTTCTAAGGGTTTTAATTTGGTTCTAATAGTTTTGCTTTTGTGTTTTCTTTTTTTCTTTCAGGTCCTTTTTGCTATTTTTTCATTTCCTCTGTGTCCAAAATTACAGTCCTATCCAAATATTTGTCAAAAAATAATAACTCTTTATTTTCATTTATCGGCTTAAAACTGTTTTTTTATTGTTTTGTCAAGAAATATAATTAAAACCGAGAGGTATTTTTATTTATTTACAGTTAGCAAAATACACAATAATCAACTAATTCAATGTTATAATAGTATAAACTTATGTTTACATTCGACCATTTTAGTTTAGAAGAAAAAGCTTGCAAAATCAACAACCGAATATCTAAATGTTTTATTCGACCTTATTATCACAGTTCCTACCTCTAAATGAATATATATTTTTACAAACACTAATTGTTTAGTTTATTTTCTGAATAAACACTGATTATTTTTGGGGAAATAGAATAAAAAGTGTCCCAATAAGTCTAGAGAATTTTCGGTAGAACACAAACGTTGATTAAAAAATAACAAATTGTACCAAAAAAAAATGGAAAAATCTTTATAATAATCACTTGAGTTTTTTAGAGCGATTTCTATCATACGTTTAAGTTTGAAATGTATGCTTATGTGCCCTTTGAAAAAATTGTATTGGCTTCAAAAAATATCATGATTTGGTGATGAATTAAGTATTCTCATAATATTGACTTCTTGTTCCAGATATGCCGTCAGTAGTACTGAAGCTCGGATCCACCCTAAACGCAGATGACATCAAGGAAGGGGATGATGTATACTTCGAGTGCAATGTTCGTGCTAACCCCAAGGCCTACAGGCTCTCTTGGTACCATAATGTAAGTGCATATTTAAATTTACTTAAAATTTTCGTAACATTCAAGGAATAACGGAATATAAAATCACGACCCATTTTTACAAAATGCGGTGACAAATTGTTATGTTTTAATATTGGACTTGAATATAAAAATAAATAATAGAAACAAACTCTTTTAGTATGTATGTTTAATGGTGTGAGGCACAAATTCTAACGTACATAAACTTTTTAATTTTTACTGATTGACGTCTTTTACAACCGTGTTTCTAATGAAGTTTACGTGAATCTTGATATCAACCGGGGTCTTTCCTGATTTTTAGAATAATTCGTTTTGCCGTATTTTAATTTGTACTGCTAAACTAATGATTAATGCTTTCCTCGGCACGGGGTCCCCCAGTGAAGGAATGCATTAAAAATAACAATATATATTAAAAGCTGTGATGTACTAAAAATAAATCAAACTAACTTCTAACCTGGAAGAAACAAAATAGTTCAAGGGGAAATAATTTTATTATGTGCTATTTTTTCTCCGCTAAACCCTCCGCTAAGCCATTCGTTTTTGTCATAATATATTACTTAAGAAAACGTTATATACACGAAAAATATAATCCAACTACAATTTAGCTTTCAGGTTTTTGTATTTGGGTAAATACTTCTTTGTGCTTACAATTAATTAACTGTTAAACAAACAATTTCCTCTATTTCTTGTAGAATTTAGTAATTTACTGGCGCGCATATTAAATACTTCCGTATATGTTTACATGTGTGTATTTGTCCGTCCGTTTAGCCCGGCGGGGGCGCGGAGGGGCGGGGGCCTCCCCCCGATCGCGGTCAAGCGGGACAATTAATTGGCCGGGCCCCAAGACATCTGACATTAATTCAGATGTCCCAGGCCACAAATGGAAGGAGTCCCCGAAAGTCTCAGGAATACCCCTCACAACTGGGTTACATAATATATATTTATACATACAGAAGTACCCGAGTCTCAGGTCGAGGTCTATTTACAGCTTTGGCTAAATTTATAGATCCTCGTACGAAAATTTACAGATTACAGATATAAGTAGATTTGTCAGCTTTGTGGTGTACCGCTAGCGCGTTGTGCTACCATGCATGAGGTCGCGGGTTCGATTCCCGGTGGGGGTCAATATGAAATCTTTATTAGAATGTATTTCGAACCCGCAACCTTCGTATCTTGATTCCAGCGTCGTAGCCATTGCGGTACGGAGGCCGCCGATATTATTAACAATCGCGCATAGTATTATTTTCTATAAAAGGTAGGCTAAAATACGAGTATATATAAGATTCGGATCCATGTCAACGAGAAATTAATTTCAAGATCCAATGAAAAATTTCATATAAAATTCCCTCAACTGGCCTTACTTGGCATACTATACTTTATCTGCGTACGCATTCATTATTATGTGTATTTTTGCAAAAAAAAAACTAAGAAACTGCTCAGAAACTCGCCAAACAAAGTATATTGTCAAAAAAATGTTATGTTTAAAATTTTTGGACATACTTTCCTAATACTGTCATTCGTTTTCAGAAATTCAATTGTTTGTTATTTAACGAAGAGCTTTTAAAACTATTAATTTGTCAACGGTTTTTATTCGAACGCGCAGTGTTTGATTGTATTAAAAGTTATTTCTTTACAGCTTTCTTTTAATATTAAGTTTTGTTTGCATATCACTGTATAATTTTTTTATTAACCCAGTTACAAACAAATTATATAAAAAATATATCCACTGCATGCTATGTGGTTCGAGTAATTTGAACAAGCACTGTACATAAAATGCTTGTATATCTGTATCTACAGAACTGACCCAACTCAGAATGGATTAAACCTAAGAAAATAAAAATATACCTTCAAAGTATCACAACCAAATTAAATTCATGACGACATGCTGGGAAAATTTCGGGTAATTTTACGCCGGATTAAAAAAATAACAGCATTATATTATCTCCTAAGCTCTCTCGAGTACATCTTTAATGAGATACAAGAACTTAATTAAATTAATTACGTTTCAGTTATCCGAGTATTTATGTACGTGTCTTTTTTGTAGAAAAAACTGTTTAGTCTAAGATAATCCCTTACGTTTTTTAAGGGACTCTTTATTTGGACATTACAATAATAAATTATTAACGTATGCTGTAATGGATTATATTAAACGTGTTTTTAAAGAATAAAATACTTTATATATATACTATACTATATAATGAACATTCTTCCCAGCAAAAATAACATAATTTACCTATTATTAGATTAATATCTACGGTTTCAGCCATGATTTTTTTTTCTTGGGTATCATTTTTTACAGTTTATGAACAAAAAATTATAGAGAAACCAGGAGATAATATATATTATTACATATATTATACATCGAAATTCAAACTGGCTTGAAGATTTGATTTAATGCGGCTTTATATTATTTATTTAAACGCTATTTACTTTCGAAACACTTAAATAACAACCCTTATGTATGGTGGTGAAGCGTGGTGTTGGAAAAAGAAGGATGAAAGTAGACTGAATGCTGTTGAAATGCGATCTCTCAGGCGAATGTGTGGTAAGACTATGTATGATAGGTCTAGGTGTACAAATGTCGAAATTAGAGCAGAGTGCAAGGTTGAGATAAGCATTATCGACAAAATTAAGAAAGGGCTTTTACGATGGTTTGGTCATGTGGAGCGAATGAATGATGAAAGAACGGCTAAAAGACGTTTAAATGCAAGTGTGCCTGGATGTAGAAGCTGAGGAAGGCCGAAAAAGACATGGCATGACCAAGTACGACAAGTACTTGAAAGTGAACATAAAGTCGGAATAATCGGCGTATGTGCATGAGAAGATGTATGAATGTAGCGGAAGCAAAGGAAGTATGTCAGGACAGAGTGGTATGGCGTTCCATCCACTACGGGGAAATGGCGTGATGGTTAGTTAACCCCCAAATCTTCACATTTGATCAAAATAAATAAACTACCAATTATATTATGATTATATGTTGTATTTAGCAATGGACTTTCAATTTCGAAATTGTTACCTCTTACAATATTTTGCTTCACAAGATTTATATTATTTCTTAAATAATTATCCTTCCACTTACTGTCAAGGGCCGCTTGATAAATTCCCCTCTCGTCCAATATCTACCATATTATACTCGTGAGTAAGTCGCCCATTACGACAGCATCGTTGGTCCTTGGAGCTCTCCTTATGTCCTCAAGGATTCCTGAAGACGGGAATCGGATTAACTTCCGCATTGAATGAAGACACTATCGTATTACATTATGTTTTAAAACTTCATATCATAAAAACCTTATTTCAAATTACATATAGAAGCTATTGGCATAGAAGCTATTGGTAAAAAGGAGATAGTAAAGAAAAAAGAAAAAATTGCTGCGTATAAAATAAAATAAATAAAAATAACATCTATAAAAAAACATTTCTGAAACAACATACATACCTACTAACACAAGTATGTAAAAATATAGATATGGTTTAATAAAGAGAAGCAATTTTTTTGAAGATTCCTCATTTGCATTAGGTAGGCACATACCTGTGTAAAAGTTTTTTGTCAAAATTAAGTTGATCATGTGTAAAGTCGGAATTGACAGCTTCAGATACTTAGGTGTTCATATAACTGAAGATGGCAGCACGCACAAGGAACTCGCAATCCGTTAAGGAATTGCTGGAGCAACCTTCAACACGATGCGTACTGTCTGGAATACCAGTTTATACTCGGTCAAAACGAAATTCCTACTCTTTAATTCCTGTATTGTGCCGGTGCTCCTTTATGGATGCGAATCCTGGCACCTCGCAAAAGCTCAGAATGCTCGCTTGTTGAGTTTTGAGAATAAGGGTCTGAGAAGGATTCTAGGCATTAGGTGGTTTGGCTTCATAACCAACGCTAAAGTTAGGGAACGGACGCAGCAACCTCCAATAACTGGAGTCGTGAAGATGCGGCGGTGGACCTGGCTTGGGCATGTACTCCGGATGCCTCGGGAGAGCCGGAACCCGAGCTGCCTCTTCTTTACGCCAGGATCCCGCCGTCCTGGCAGACCGTCGATGACCATCCTTCGGATGTATTCGGCGGAGCTGATGAATGCGGGCCTGACGTGGGAGGAGGCGAGAGCTGGCTGGTGACAGGGTCTCCTGAAGGGATCTAGTGATGTCCACATGCTCCACATAGGAGCGAACGTGGCGAAAGAAGAAGAAGAAAGTCGGAATATTATGAAAAATAAAATAGTATAACACGGGTTGAACCTGAAGAACTGACATACTCGTATACTTACTAAAGCTGTAACGTTGCACTTTTTATTGATGTACCTACAAGCAATCATATAAAAGAAATAAAAAATGAATACATTTTGCTGTATTTTAATTTTTGGTATAGAATTGACACTGAATACATAATATAATACGTAGCTATGTAAATTGCTTAGTACTAGAGGCACGCCTTTCTCAAACACGAGCGGGAATATCTCGATACAAAATGTTTCCGTGATATTTACCTATTCGTTATCAGTGTTTGCCTTCAGTAAGTAGTACTGTGAGATATGCTAGCGATATTATAATCCAATAGATTACTTTAGATCTTCGTGTAGGTATACTAATTCTCCTAGGCCGGATAAATTATTCTGACAAACGTACACGAAGTCTGTGTACCAATTTTGTATCTCAGCCTGCCAAAGAACGGTGCTAATTTTGAAGACTAAGAAATAAAGTGTGTCAGCAAAATAAATATTGGTAGTTTAATGCGTTATTTTTTTAAGTGTATGTATAGAATAAAGTGTGTCAGCAAAATAAATTTTGGTAGTTTAATGCGTTATTTTTTTAGTGTACGTACAGTAAATGTTTCTGCAAAACAGGTTTAATGCTTATTTTTTATTTATGTTAGTGTGTCAGCCACAGAATTGGTAGTTTAATGCGTTGTTTTTTTAGATGTTTTTTTATTTCCCACAGAATTTAAAGATACAAGAAAAATAGAAAAATAATCTGATGTGTCATTAGAAAAATTAATTATAGTTTCGGGTAAGTGCACCCTGTTTCAAAAATGCACAAGTATGACCCACGTCAATAAAGGGATCTTTGACACATTGACACGAACTTATAAAATGGCGGCAACATTCAACACCGATATGTCATGCACCAAACTTGGAACCTGAGATTTTACCGTAACAAGATATAATATTATATTTCATACATAGTTTTAAATTTACTTTGCTTTTATTGTTTGTTTACTTAACTAGAAATTCATCTAAATAAATCTATAGTTTTCAGAGAAATGTTTTAAACATCATTGAGGATATTACAATTTTCCTATCTTTAGATTAATACGATAATTTAGATTAATCGACGTGCGTGCATGAGAAGATGTATGAATGTGGAGGAAGCAAGAGAAGTATACAGGCAATCCTAAAAGTTATAAACCAGGAAAAGAGTGGTGTGGCGTTCTATCCTCTCTGCCCACCCCTTCCGGGGAAATGGCGTGATATTTTTTTTTTTTTTTAAAAAGGATATCTATGCAATCTTATGACATTTGCACATATTTCAATTTGTAAATACTATTTTCAATAAAGCCTAAGCGGCTTGTGCTTGAAAATAGGAATCAATGTCGTGTCCGACGTGGGGATTCGAACCGACGATATCTGGACTCAGAGACCGCAACGCTACCCACTGGGCCACCACCCGTTATGGATTAGTTAGTTAGTTAGATTAATACGTGCACTGAGCAATCTTTAATTTATAATTTAATGAAACATTCATGAAATTATACATTTTACCTCAAATAAATCTTTTATAATGCTTGCAAACTTCAAAATAATTAGATTATGTGAGAAACGGATAGTATAATGTGTTCTTTAAATTAATTGTAGACAAAAGATAGCTTTATGCCCCTACAAAGGATGTTAGAAAACCTACTTACTTCTTTCTTCCTAGACGCCCACACAATAATATTGCTTAAACAAGGTCTATGACACCTGGGTAATATTATTTATGTTTTCATGGCGTAGCTTTTGACACAATTAAAAAATAATTCATACAGATAATCGTACAGTAAGCGACGTAATGCGTAGTATAGATTTTGTATCCTTGTAATATTATTTGCTCGAGATATTGCGGTAGGTACCTTTAATTTATCTGAGCAAAGATATCTCCAAGGAAATAGCGCCATTCATATTCCACATTTGAAATATAAATTATGAAATTGTGTTGCCTGTTCGCACATGTTATACATATTCGTGCGTTGACAAATAACAGCGCATAAAGGAGCGTGTTGTTTTAGCGGGAAATGTGACCGGCACGTTGCCTTATGGCGGGAACGTCGCGTCCTTTATAGAAAATTCTTCTTGTCTTGTGTGTGGGGATTGTAGCAGTATGTGCCTATTACGTAGCGACCATAAGCGTCACATGTCAGGTTTCTTTATAATATCGTAAGTTGTGAGACCTAAGTGGTTTCAGAATCTCGCGCGGGAGAGTAAAATCGAACTGACGGACGTGACTCTAGAAAACGGTCAGATGAATTCAGTAAAAGCATACGACATTTTCTTGATGTATTTTTACAGATAAATACTTAATGCAACTTCGTTTTGGTCACTTCAATTCCGTTGTTATGATTATTTTTAAAGTCAATAAAGATATTCCTTTTTATGTAATTTTCCTACTTTCATTGAAATTTTAAAAATTTAAGATCTCGATACGAATATTGATATTCTAACGCGCTTACCGTCACACAAATAGCAGATAAAGAAAAATATGTTACCCACTATTGAGTCTAATCATTGATTTATTAATACACTTAGATTTGAACTGAACCCAAAAATTTAATGACACTTCAACTCCGCCAAAACCTTCAACTCCGCCAGACGCGTATTCAGTATTTCTTTAACCGCCGGCCGAGTCAGACGTTCAGAAAAGATTCCGAAATGCCTTGCTGTGAAGTGAAACCGTGTAAATACCGTACGGATAAAATTAACAAAAAATATTGTGTAACTTTCCACATGTAAGTGTTTATTTATATTTTTTTACATAACCTAAAATAATTATTATTCAAAGAAAGTTTTCTTCTTAAATAATAGCCAACAGCCCAAGAAAAAAGGAGTCATTTTAGATGCATGGTAAAATTCATGAACGCTCCTCGTAAGGAACGGGCTAGTATTGTATACTGTTACTCTAACCCTATATATAGCCCATACCTTTTGCGGTGTGTGGGCGGATGCTTGCCGGCAGTCGAGGGGCTCTGATAGGTCGACCCGCGTAAGTGTATTGAGGTGCGGAATCTTCGTGTCATTACTTTTTCTAAATAATTTACTCTGCAAGGCAGATCTAAGTGTATTATAAATCAATGAGTCTAATCAAAACTTCAGTCTATTACAAGTGTGTCTAAATTGTTACAGACGATCACTAGATTTTTTTCATCACGGTCAATCAATTTTCCAAACGTTTTCATCCCTGCTGGATATTAATATTGAGTTGTGCGATTTGGTTTTGGTTAAGTTAGGCTAGGTTAGGTTAGTCTTTATATATTTGGTTCCTGCCTCTATATTAAGATTACGGTTAGTCTAAATTTAGGTATTTCCTTTCCGCGCGCTTATATTCTTTAGATCATGTTTAACAAACGTGCACTCATGTGAGTACTCTCAGGTACCTACCAGGGGTGCATGGGCTGCAAAATGTGATAACGTTCTCCCACATGCAGCTGCTGCAGCCCGAGTGTTAGACACAGTACACGGTTGTAAAATGGCGCCCACTCTGGAGCTCTGAGCCCATCCCCTTAAACACCTGTAATTCTCACAGTTCCCAGCACCGCGCATTGTTAACTTGAGAGCGTTACGGACAAACTTACTGAATTTTCATCTTATAATGTTTCCTCGTCTGGACGCTGCATGTCTTTAAGTAAACGAAGCTCGTTAAAAGAACGTATTCTTTAAAAAAGTATCCTTAAATAAGTATTTTGCCAACGTTTTGAATGTGTACAAATACTTGTAGACAAATTACTGGATTATATGGTTATCAGATGATGGACGGAATGTTGAATGTTGTAATACATCAAGTGGCCACTTAACCCAGACAATGACAGGTCATAAGCCCTCCCTGTAAACGCCTAGATAATCCACATTCGTTTCCTTTTTCTGTCTCTGTTGATGTATCAATAATATTCAAGTATTTGTAATATTCATGAAGTTCGTAAATTTATTCAGTGAACATGAAAATGCAACCTTAATAACTAAAATCTACATGTAGAATTTTTTTTGGATAATAATATATTTAAAGTCCAAAAAAATGTCATAGCCATCTTTATTTTTTATTGATTACGGTATATAATTTTATAATGATTATATATCAGTATGAAACATTTGTAAGAATGTTTCTTTTCCTTTTAGCTCTTTTTCATCGTTCTTTAGATATAATTTTAACTAGGTAATTATGATAATGCATAATAATACACAAAACCAACATGGATTGAATCTAACAAGAAAGCCATGTTTATTATACTCGCATACCGTAATATAATATGTAGGTACCTACTGAATAATGGCGGGAACACCCTCTATACAAAATACACAAATTCCATAACGACGAAAATCACAATTAAGTCATAAGCAATCATTCCCCCCAAACGTTATTCCGGTACAAATTTTAACATAAAAGAGTGATGAAATCTCAAATTTAATGAAACGACATTTGAGGCAGGGTATGTAGGAAGTTGATGGTACCTTTATTATTATGAAAAAGGCATCGCTTTTCCTCATTTTTATGAGTGTATAAAGTAAACAGATTTTCGTTCCTAAAGCTAGAATTTTCATCAAAAGCGTCTTTGAAGTTGTATTTCATTTCGTGCAGTTTATTAACGTCATAAGCTGTGTACATCGATACTTGTAATCCGCGCTTTTTCAATAGGTACCGTGAGCCGCAATTTCACCGCGCTTTTAACTCTGTCCCGTCAAAATAAAGAAGTAAGCCGGATGAACCACTGTCCCGTGTTCAATTATTATCGGCAAGTCCCTGACAAAGTTTTTTCGGCTTTCATGACGAAAAAATAACGCAATTTCCCGCGGAGGCAAATACAAGCTAAGCGGAGCGCGATGAGCGCCGCCCGCGGCCTCTCCCGGAACGATAGTTTGATTATTTGGAAAACGTGTTACCCAACTGTTTTATTTTGTCGCTAAAGGGAAAAAGGGAACAGCCCAGATGCACGTGATCAAGCGGCACTATCGTTTGTATAGTGAAAATATCAATAGGACTCGGTTAAATCGTTATTACGTGATCAAAGTAATACTTTATTGCAAAAAAAAAACATTTTCTTGCGAAATTTACACTATTTTCTCATTGAAATAAGAATTTCTCCATCACGTATTTATGTGCATTTAACAATCACTGATATTCCAATTATAATTATTCTTAATTATTAGTATTTTAGGCATGTTTTATTACCTCCATTTAAAACCCGGCTAACTAAATGTCGGTTGTAATTTGCTACCAGATTTATATATATATTTACAACGAACCGATTCCACCACAGAGATAATTACAAATCTATCCTCCGATTAGCTAGTCAGAACTTTTGTCCGGCAACAGTGCAGCGGTGTTGTCAATGATTTCAAGTTTCCTTTTGCAAGCTAAAATAGAGTTTTATTATGTTTTTTTAATATGATACTAATCCAATACAACATAAAATATTGGATTAATATTATAATATTTCCATTTTAACCAATTTTCAACGCATTAAAAATTTGAGTCGAGTTGTCAAACGATCAAATACTCCGCCATTTTTAAATACGTATTACAAGGAGATTGGGATAGAAAAAACTAATTTTACCGGACTACTTATCAAATACTGTAAAAATCCAATCCGGCAAAAATGTTTTAAGACATTTCGTTATTTGAATTATAATCGAGTTTTATTATATTTTTTTTAATGTCACACCAATCCAATACAACATATAAAATATTGGATTATCATTATAATATTTCCAGGGCAGCGAATTCTGTTTTATTATTTTTCCTCGGTACCGTTTCATAAAACATTTTTAATATAGGTATCTGGTTATAAAACCACTTATCCAATTCTTTATTTTCTATAAAGTATATAATGATTTATGTATCAAAGTGAGAAAAATGTTTGAAATAAAATATGCTGAAAATTCCGAACTCGCCGAGAATATTACGATACGTAGGAGGTTCTAACTTGTAGATAAATTCTGTACGAACCGTATGAGAAAATAACTAAAGTAAGTTGGGATATGGCGGATATGATTACCTACTTCTTTATTGCACCTCTAGAAATAGTTTGGAAAAGTGTGCATTTTATATCGGAAGCGTTTTAATAATAAAAAGTGCCAAGTTCTTGTGGTAGGTAAGTCAGGTGAAAAGGCGTCGATAGGACGCTATAGCAAATTTCTCACCAACTCTCATCACAGTGTCATGTTTTGTAGAATCGTTATCCGTTATACACTCAGCCGAGTAACGTTAACTTCCCCATCTAACTTCACATATCCTTGGTCGAACTATCTCTCCCAAGGAAACTTTGACAGCCGTGGCTCCAGAGCGGCAGTCAATTCTGAATTTAATATTCGCGCCGCCATTTTGGATTTCGCGGCCAAGTGACAGTCGTAAAATAAATCGGAATCCACTTCCCCGTAGAGAAAATTAAAACTGCGAACAACCTCGCGGGGGTATGTAAAGTTTTCACTTTATAAGTTGGCGTGTTTGTATATTACGGAATATTTCTGACCACGAAATAATTCAATCCGTGACAGCAGCGTGCTGGAACAAATTTAAATTTCCCGCGTCATTCTTTCGTCGGGCTTTTAATGTAATGACACGTTTGATTTCGCGATATATTTCGTGGCAGTGGGGGGGGATTGTTGAACCATAATTTATACCTTTAATTATTTTGCGTTTAGAATTAAATTTATCGCCCTGGCGATATGTTCCAGTTTAATGAAACGCGGCTCGGAAATGTTTGATCAATAGGCCGACAATTACGCGGTTGTAGAATTTACACCCTAAAATTAATTCCATAATACAGAAAGCTATTCCACTCTAAGTCCCGTAAGAAAAACCTACTTAAATATTAATTAACCATCTTCTTTGACAAAAATTTCGCATCTTGTTCGTGCTTTTCACGTAGGTATGTAAAAACGCATTGCGTTTCGGTTTAGTGGTAGATTTGCCAAAAAAAAAAAACAATTTGTAGGTTTATATCTCGCTTCACCCAACTGGTTTCCTATTTTCGGGCAAAATTATTTCATGCTATATAAAGGTGTTACCGAAATTGAAGTAGGCATATATTAAGATCGTAAATGTTCTTTGAAAATAAGAGAGGAAAGATTTAAAAAAAAACAAAATCATTCATTTGAACACATCACTTTTGAGCGATTAGAAAATAAGATGGATATTAGGGATTATCAGAACTGAGAATCTAAATTCAATGTGAAAGCCAAGAAGCCTCATCTTTAAAATCTTCGTTTTTCTGAATATGCATTTCAGTAATTTTTAACCGCATTTGTATTTTTCGAACTGGTTTTATATCATAACAGTGTCAAAATAAAATAAGTCAAATCCAGCAAACTGTGGCTGAAAATCGCTACTCGTAAAATGCATCTTCTGAAAAATGATGTTTCTATAGATGAAGCTTTTTGGCTCCCAGATGCATATATCAGCTATATAAATAATTTTTATGAATAAAATCGAATAATAACTTATAACATGTATTTTCTTCAGTTAATTTGTGATCATTTGAGAGATTCTATCAATAAATTCATCATAATGTCATTAAATTCAAATCTTGAATTTGGTTTTCAATATACTCGGTTATAAAATTGTATAATATTTACTTAATTCACGGTGTAAGGTTGGGTTAAAGTCAGGGGTTTAACGCGGTGGTGGTTTATTTATGTATTTCAATGTAAATGTAAGGATATGGGGGCCTAGTCTTGAGTCTTTCTACTTGAAACGTGGGCGTCGCCGTCGTGTGACGTTACAAAATGTCGATCAAAAACTAATCGACCTCGAGATGAAAATAAATTTGCTTGTGTTTTTTTTTTTTTTTTTTTGTAAGAAATCTATGTGTGCTTGTGTATGTACGAAGTGGGGATTGACATCTCTCTCAGACTGCGACGCTACCCACTGGGCCACCAGTTCACAAGTTTGTATGAAAGGAACCTCAACAGAGGATATTTAGGATATCTAGGCGTTTACAGGGCTTATGACCTGTCATTGGCTGGGTTAAGCGGCCACTCGATGTATTACAACATTCCCCATTTCACCTAGTATTTGATATCCATATCTGACAATTATCAGAACTCGTATATATACAGTGAAATGGCGCGAAGCTTCACATGTGAACACTCTCTGTCATCCATTGAGAAAATTGCTAAGCATTTTAGCAGAAACCTTTATGATTGCAAGTGAGATTCTATATATTAGCTATTATTATACATGTAGTATATTAGCCATCTTAGTGAATATATACAGAGGCAGGTAAGTATAATATGAATGAATAAATAAGGTAAATAAAGGGCCACAATATGGAGATAGCAATATCGTCGCTTAAGCGGCATCATGGCCTATCTCATTTTTTTATCAGATCGAGAAAAGTGTGTAAAAAAAGTTTTGAAGTCTCTTTCTGTATCGACTAGTACATATATATTTATGTATTCAGTTTCGACAAACTCCCACCAGAGGGTCACAAATCGACACTTATTATCGTGACATATTATCACACAAATTTCCACCCTGCTAAAATAACGCGTCTTATTATTTCAATACATACAAGTTACATACGATTTACTAAGGTGTAACATGAAAATTGTTACCAATTACATTGAATTGGAATCATCTATACAATTGTACGATATTTGCACATTTTTCAATTTATAATACTATTTTCAATTAAGGCTTATCCGCTTGTGTTGTTGTGTGAAAATAGGAATCAAGTAGTGGCGGAGTGAGAATTCAAACCGGGGATCTCTGGACTCAGAGACCGCGACACTACCACTGGGCCGTCACCCATTCATAAAACAGATATAACATATATAATTTTACAATTTGACATCTCAACAGAGACGAGAAATTTTGGAGGGAATATGGATATCTAGGCGTTTACAGGGCTTATGACCTGTCATTGCTGGGTTAAGTAGCCACTTGATGTATTACAACATTTCCCATTTCACCTAGTATTTTGATATCCATATCTGCCAATATACAATAAAATGGCGCGACGCTTCACATGTGAACACTCTCTGTCATACATTGAGAAAATTGCTAAGCATTTTAGCAGAAACCTTTATCATTGCAAGTGAGATTCTTACAGAATTATATCACCTACTAGGAAACGCCTGAAGATGAATCTTCAATTTGTTACGCTTATAACTTTTACCAGCTAATTTTTATATATAAAAAAATTTTTGTGTGTCCAAATACTTGTAGACAAAACTGGATTTCACCCATTACGGGCTAATAATTACAATTGACATCTCAACAGAGACGAGAAATTTGGAAGGGAATATGGATATCTAGGCGTTTACAGGGCTTATGACCTGTCAGTGGCTGGGTCTACAAGTATTTGGACACACTCAAAATGTTGTTTATGTATAATTTTATTTAAAAAAAATGTTTTTCGTTCATCGTGTAAAGTGCAAAAAATGAGATAGCTCATGTTGCCGCTTAAGCGTCGATATATAGGTACGCCTTACCGAGTAGGTACTCGCCGGAAGCTCTCACTTACTAGTTTCCCTGTTTCACATTGTATGTAAATACTTGCACTAAGCATGTTAGCGCTATGCGGGGGCGTCTTCCCGACTCCCCGGGGAACTCGGATCGAAGTTTCGGTAAACCGAAGATCCACTTCTCAGGTGTACAGAGCCGCAACTGTACAACTCGGCACAACTCAAGGGCGAACACACGCCAGGCACAATACTGGCTTCATATAGACCGGGGGGCTACACCTGGTGACCGATCACCAATATAATATATCACATTTATGATGCGTATATTAGGACCTCTGATTTGAAAAAAATATTATTTTAATAAGTATTTTGAATGATACCTTTTCTACTTGCGTCGACATAATATATGGTTTTGCTGTTACTGTTATAATTCACTTTATTGTTTTTTTAGGTTTTATGTTTTCATTGGATTGGTTCTGTTTTTTTGTATATATTGTGTTTATTTTGTGATCTAAGTGATGTCAGTGCGTATTAGAATAAAATGAATATGTGTTTTTTATTTGTCCCTAAATGAGTTTATTGTTAAAAACTCCTAGGGAGCATTAGATTGAAAAAGAAAAAGAATTCTTTTTTTTTTTATTTTTTTCCTATGTAATGTTATTTTTTATAAATAAAAAAGATAAAAATAAAATTATGACATCTTTCGGTAAATCGACTTAGAGATTTTGATAATTGACGTCATATTATACGCGTTACAACTGCGATATACTCGTATCTACATGTAGATACTTTTGTGATTGCAGTGCTGATAACGCTGGTCGCAGTGCTGATAAATTAGCAGCGTCGTGGTGTAGAGGCTAAAATGTTGAACTTACACTACGGAGATTCCGGGTTTGATTTCCGGTGAATTGCCAAGAATCTGTTTGTTTATTTAAGACGGTACAACATACATGTGGGGTAAAAATGTCTATAATCCCCCTAACTCTGTAGGGATACTAGATGATTACAGGGCTGTTGTGGGAATGTTGCAGTACGAAAAGTGGCCACTTAATCCAGCCAATGACAGGTCATAAGCCCTATAAACGCTCGAATATCCATATTCCTGAATTAAAAAAAAATCTTCTTCATCTCTGTACGGATATAAAATGAAATATATACCTACCCACTCCCGTCTTGGGATAAATCCAGATTTGTGTACAAGTATTTGAACACACCCAAAAATGTTGTAAAAATTTCTATTCGGTATATTTTATAATAAGGATAGCTTCGGACACAATTTTTTTTTTTTTTATTTTTTTTATATTAAGGAACAAAAGCAGATAATTGGATATAAGATAGAATACAAAAAAATATTAAAAAATATATGTAGACCAATAAATAAATTGTCCAACTGCTCACATCATGCTTAGGTGAATAAATAAAGCGAAAGTGATTACAAATATTTTAAGGACAAATTTTTCTTGAATTCATTTATGGAGCTTACAAATATTTCTATACTGTCAGCGCTGTCCCTGTGTATTCTACTGTACTCTCTGCACATACGAGAGAGATGGTTGTAAAACCCCGTATTGGTGGAAAAGCGCTCAACTCTGAAAATGTCTGGATTACGTAGTCGTAAATTGGCACGCAGACCGATTTCTCTAATTAGTGTTGTGTCAAAGTGACTATTTATAATATTATACAAGCAGGTGAGATCGATTACTTTTCTCATTTTTTTCTAATCTGTCCAGTTGTGCTATTCATGATGACTAAACAGCTTTTTGTATTTTGCATTTATTTCAAGAACTCGTAAAAACAAAACATCAACATTATGATTAGCTTTTACGTTTAATTAGGAGAGAAATAACCATTATACTGGCGGTAAAATTACCATTAAACCATAACAGCGGTATAATTTTCCATTTGTTGTATATTTTAATACCTATCACGTAATTGGAATAAACTGTTAATTTGCTTGCAAAAAAGGTATATGAAAATTAATGAAACTTCTTTTCTGAAAATTAATGAGGGTTTTGTCCATCTTGTGATGCAGTAGATAGTCCTTAATACTGCCATCCATAAGGTACTCGGTTTAATTTACAATAGATCAACACAAAAGTTTATTAAATAAGCTCATACACGATACCTTGACTGAAGCGTAAAAAATCATCAATCATTCCACATCTTGCCTTCAATGCAGTGTATTACGATTAGAGGATAGAATGGAAAGAATACACAATGCAATTTAATGTAGGCGCTTAATGTATTTATACTATCGTATATTTAATATTAGATTTCTAAAATTATTTATTTGTGAAACATATTTGCGTATTATATTGAGTATAGAATTATATTTTATATTTGCATAATCTACAAATTGAAGATTCAATGTATCATAGAATGAACATTATTACACGTTTATTAGCATATAATGTTTTAAAGTTTACATAGGGTTTACAAAATATAAGTTTACAGATGTTTTAAATAAAAAAATAATGTTTTTTAACAAAAATTTTAACGTATACAAATACTTGTAGACAAATTACTGGATTATACCCATGCCAGGCTGATATCAGATATTGTTGATATCTCAACAGAGAGAGAGAGAGAAACTCTGGAAACGAATGTGGGTTATCTAGGCTTTCCAGGGCTTATGACCTGTCATTGGCTGGGTTAAGTAGCCACTTGATGTACTACACATATTTCCCATTCCGCCTGTCATCTGACAACCATATATGACAATTTTTTTGAAACTTCTATATATGTTGAGTTGGTACAGAAGTATCCACATTTGAAGTATCCACACTGTAAACGCCTAGATAACCCACATTCGTTTCCAGAGTTTCTGTGTCTCTGTTGAGATATCAATAATATCAAATAAATAATGGTTCGGTCACGTAGAGCAATTGAATAATTAAAAAAACGGCCAAAAGAATTAATGATGCAAGTGAGTCTGAGCGTAGTGTTGAAGTCTATCAGTAAAACAAATACTTTTATGTGGTCATTTAAAAAGTCGGAATAATCGGCGGGCATTTATGAGAAGACGTATGAATGTGGAGGAGGCAAAGGAAGTGTGTCAGGACACAGTGGTGTGACGTTATCCTCTCTATCTACCCTTTCAGAGAAATGGCGATATGGTTAATGACCTTATTATTCCTAATATACTACAAGTAGGTACAAAATGTATCTTAATTATTTCTGGTTCTACGTGAGTCTTGCTAGTCTCAACTATAAAGATGGTTAAAGTGAGCAGCATGTTTAAAACCATAATGTTATGTAAATTGTAGGCAACAACATTGCTGCCAGCAATTATCTCTCATTACCGCTCATGTCTGTTTCCTTTCATTTAACATTCTCAGCTGGATATTTACCCGGCGAACTCTGGCACTGGCTTCTTGGAGCCAAAATACAAGACTCTATAAAACTTCAACTAACCCGTGCAAACTATTGAAGTTCGTTTATAATCAACGAACCTGCATTTAAATATTTAGTGACTATTTTATATTTTAAAAGCATTATTTAAACTATCGTATCCCGTTTAGGTTTACTTAATTTACAAAATGGCATATTATATATAATTTTATTTACTTTTCAGCTTGTATTTTGTGACACCGTGTATTTTCAACTGTTTAGAAAATAGTGAAATGATTAGCACGTTTATCAAAATCCGTACTCTTTTCAAGACAATCGAGCAACTTACAAAATTATCCAACATGGCGTCGCCCAAACAGCTGATTTCTATCAATCTCCCGCCGTCCGCTGTCAGATTTTCCCGCCGGATTTTCATTTCACAGACATTAATCAGCAACCCGTTCCCTAGGACCAGGGTAGGAAGCACAGTGTAGGTAGTGTGTAGGTGTAGGTGCCCCCCTCCCCTCGCGAGGCCTACAGCCCTCCGCCCTCGCCCCCCGGCCACCCGCCAGCGCCATTTAATTGGAATTTCGTTATCTATTGAGCGTTTGGTGGGTACCTTCCATACCGACCAGGCAGGGTCGCCAAAACCCAAACCAACAACGACAGGTACTAAACTACTGTATCTTATTTACATGAAATTTTCAGTAGATCTTTGTAAAAGACGTTTGTAAATATTTTCTTTTATTGCGATATTTTATTTCTAAACTAATATTAATTTCAAACAATATAACCTACGTGATAAAGAAAATTGCTTTTTTCTATAGGTTTTAGACGCATATTTTAAATTTCATAAACTAATGACCGAAACATTTAGAGCACAGTTATTTTTTTTCATTACCAATCAATACCAAAGCAAACTATGTAGTGGCAGTCCTTGTAGAATTTTTAAAAAAATATTTTAATACAAGGTCAATTCATGGAGGAATGAAGAGGATCTATTATTGATAGGTCAAAACAAAACTATATGGTTTAGAGTTTGAATCCTCTTCATCGAGAAGACACTCACGCATTGCGGAGTTACAAACGTTTAATCTCGCTTGGTGAGATTTCACACAGCATCAGCAATGACCTAATCGCATTTGACATATTGTAGATGTTTTTTCCTAACTAAGGTTCACCCTCTTGAATTATTATGGCAATCGTCCGTCTTCGGAAGACGATGAAGACGGCACTCATCAGGAAGGCAGCCGAGAAAAGCAGCTTCTCTGGTGACTGTGAAGTCCTATCGCCGAAGCCATCCGAGTGCGGGCTAATACATCTGCATTAGTGACTTTGTCCTTCCATGTCACGCCAAGGATACGCCGCAGACATCGCAAATAATACGAGGTTAGACCGTGACTGACTTTCATGAGTTTCTTGGCACAACCCTGACATTTGAGTTCCCAACTGAATCAATGTATTTTGCGAGATCGGTTTGTTTTAAACCAACACGATTTGTTTTTTTTAATGCGTCCGTATTGGGAATTTATTTTACTGCGTGAACGAATAATGTTTTATCTTTGCGGCTTTGCTTTCATGAATAATTGCTTCACACCTGCAATTTATTACGGAATAGACCTTTTTGTTTGTCTTGTATACGCCGCCATATTGTTAATTTAGATTATTGCCGAAATATGTGTGCTGAAGGCAAAGCAACTACATTTTTCAAACTCATAACTCAAGATACAAATCTGTTTTCTTTCAAAAATTCCATTTTTTTTTACTGAAATGAATATAATGGTAGCTACGTCCACCATAACAGTATTTTTAGCATACTTCTTTTATTCCTATAAAAAAATTCAGTTTTTGTAGGTGTGTATAAAATAAATAAAAAATAGGCATAATTCGTTAAATTATTTAATCAACCGAATATGTTCAGTATCATAGGAAAACAAAAAAGTTTTTTTATAACAAAGGAAACAGACTTTTTTCTTAATTCTGATTATAAAGCCACTCGTTTTGAAGTGATATTTTCTTAGGAATAATAATTCATTTAATAACAACGAAAAAGTAAATAGGAAATTTGCCAAATGGAGGAATTACTCTGAAAAAAATAACATAAGCAAACAATGTTACCTAGTTCAATTCTCTACTTTGTTGACTGTTCAACTTATTAACCATATTATCAATCTACTTTAAAAAATAATCGTTATTTTGTTCAAGCAACACTTTGGGAATATCCAACTAAATTTTACCAAAAATTACATATTATTAAAAACAAAGCAGTTTTCTAGGGAAAAATATTATTAAATAAATTAATTTTAGTACAAACTTTTACAGAACTTACAGTGTATTCTACTACTTCTTCTGACATTTTAACTTATCCGCACTCTATGGTGCATAGCGCACTGCATGCAATTACTGCATTTGGTGTATGCTTGCTCATTTATCATACTACAGTGTCAATCCAAAGTATGGTTTTATGTGAAAATCATGTTCTTAGTTATTATGAAATTTTTTAATATAAAAATTAATGGTATATGTACTAATCCAATAATTTTAATAACCTAATTAGCACCAAAGAATTAATTTATAATATGCTTTATAGGTATTAAACTTCAAAACTGGTGTTTGACCTAGAAATATTATATTGTAAATAATTATTTATGTATGTTTCCTTTACTTGTAAATGTTAGATTTAATCTTAAAGACGTACCTAAAAATAAAATAATAATGTAAAAAGCCTAATTAAATATTATGCTGTGTATTATTTCACATTTCTATCAAGCTTTATCTTAACATCCTACCAACACTGTATTTATTTATTTATTTTCATTTCTCACATTTCATTTATTTATTTATTTTCATATATACGGTACATTGTACCTTTTACAACAAATATATTAAGAAAACCTCACAAATTCACACAGATTGATGTTAAATTAGTTAATTAGAAATAGTACATTACCAAAACTATCACCTCTATGTATTGTTTATAATATTATAATTATGCTCTAATACATTAAGTGAATAGTAATCCGTGTAAACAGGTTTAATTAAAACATTGATTTGATACGAATTTCACAGATAACTATCGACGTACACTTAAAGCGTGCTATGTTCACGTGCTAACGCCACGATTGAGCGATCACAATGACATTCCGTTCAAATACCGCGATCGCCGAGCCGAGCATTGGACGATCTGGAGCGGAGCGGAGTCGATCTACGCTATATCGCGGCCTTACGGTCAAACGTCAATCATGCGCGCTTGTCGGGATTTTTTATTAGGTCGACTGCTATTTCTCATATATTTGGCTTTGCGATAAACCGGCTAAGTATATATATATGGCTTTATTGAAGATTTGTGCGAGATAAGATATAATCTCGGGAAATGGATTCGCGACTTAGTATGCGCTCGTTTTAATAATTTCCCGATCGATAACTTTTAACGCAGTGTTCCATTGTTGATCGCGAAAACGTTTAAACATCCATATATAAATATATCTTTATCAAGTCGCTTAATTAAGAGTCTGCTAGTCTATCTGTGATCGAGCAACTGGAGTTGTTGTTATTCTGGTAGTATATAATGTTTATTAGAAATAATATTCTCGATATCTCATTTGCTCTGAGAAAAACATTTCGCTTCATCCCTACAAAATTCTTCGAAATACGGTTTATAAAAAGTTTCGCTGGTATTATTAAATTAATTATAAATTAAACGTTTGTATCGCTTGCCTTGTATTATTGAATTAAAAACATGGACGAATCGTTTTGATGTTCCTTGTTTTGCCCTTGAATCTTATTTTAAAACCAATTTGCCAACCAATTTTATATATTTTTCCACTACCCACTGTAGGACGGCTAAAAATATAATTTAAAATCAAATTAAATCTACAAGTTTTTAAAATTAATTTCTCGTCAAAATTTTCGATTTATTTTCACTTGGTATTTTTTTCAATTCAGATACAAAACACATAACTAGAGTTAATTAAGGAAGTCATTGCAATACCAAGGTACTAAATTTGTAATTGATTGATACATTGATCAAACAATTTATCTGAAACACAATCACTTGTTATTTTATATTATCACCATTAACTTTGTAAACTCATTGTTAAAACTTTTTTTTAAATAAAATTAAAATTCACTTTGTTTTTTTATTTCACTGTTTTAATTGTGTTATTACTAACTTAGTTTCAGTACCACCGTACCATCATCAGTGCTAATACAAAACTAACATTAATTACATAAGTTGCATCTAAATAGTCGGGGTTGGGGAAACGATGGATTGGGGTCCGGGGGGTGGGTATGGATTAGGGGTTTAGAGAGTTTGAGGTGGCGGGATTCTCGTGCAGAGGGGAAATACGTTATATAATGGGCATGTGCTTAGCTTTATTTATTATTAATTAGGTTCTGCTTTTCCTTTACAGATTTTCTTGATTTCTATACATAGACCACCCCCCTCCCCAATCCTATGGTCCCTCCCCCCACTAATTAGATGCACTTGGCATTTTAATATTAGTTTTGTATTAGCTCTTGATGATGGTACGGTTGGTACCGAAACTAGTTAGTAATTTACTCAATTTAAAAATGATTAAAAAAAACAAAGTGTTTTTTATTTTATTTAAAAAAAAACTTCACCGGTTTTAAAACTCTTCAAAAAAGTTTGAAATTCGTCGTTGAAAATAACATCATTAAAAATGAAGCAAAACTCAGTCCCTCATTTATTTTTGTTCTGTCATTTCTCAAGCAACACAGTACTCGTAATTATTATAATCAAGATGTAAGGGCGAAACGGGAAGGGAGCGCCGGAAGAAGACAAATTAACGAAAAGAAGATGAAAAAACTCGAGTGAATTGTCATTTTTAAGACAAACGCCTACTGATTTAATCTTTGAACTTAAAAAAACAAAGTCACACGATCTTTGATAATTATCGTTTGAACCTTTCCCGACATGTTTTTCCGAGAATTTAAAAATCGGACATGATTTTCGTCACAAATATTTTCAAGGTATTTCAGAAACCTGACAATTATGGGAATCTTTTATTTTTCATCCCAAAAATGTGGCAACCGTTTTCGTTTTACTTCAAATTATGATTCACTTTATTTAAATGAGTTACTTGTTAAATTATATTCTTGGAAATCGTTTTTAGAAAATCACTAATGATGAGGATGTTTATTAAGAAAGTATGTCTGGGTGTTTTATGTTAAGATTTCATAGAATTTAAATAATATTATGAAACTTAATATCGTCTATACAACACCAAAACCGCCAATTTGCCAAAAATGCTGTTAATAAATCTTCAAGTTTTAAGCCTCAAATTAGTATCCATTAACCTATTAAAAATTATTATTTAAGTTTCTTAAATAATTGACATGAGTATTACATAGCAGACTGGAAATAATCACCACTGGTCATAAATAAATTAAAAGTGGAAGTGTACACAAGTATTTTTTTATTTAACTTTTAATTAGATTAAATCTTAATACTTTTGCATAATGATTAAATACGTTTTGTTATTTTCAATTTCAATTTTCTAAACTCTACATCTCCAAATGGACGGTTCTGCAGGATTCGCGGTTTTGGTATAGGACTGACGATATTTGGTTGAAACATGTATCAAAAATTTAAAACGATGAATGTATGTGCATTATGTAATTTAAACGATACTTGACTCATGTTTTTATGAAAATACGTACTCATATGTATTTTTCCGTAATTTTATTAAGTGATTGTAGAAAAATCCTTTTTTAGCGTATTTCTAATTATAAGGTTTTGGAATAACGAAAAAAAAAAAATATTATAGCGATTTCGTACTTCATAAATATGTTACATTTTGTAGTTTTATAAATAATATCTCATAACAACAAAAAAAAAAGTAATTAGAGTGTTTATTATTCTTATCCAGTCATACTAATATTAAATTTACCGATTTCCGGTACTTTAAAAATAAGGATCTTTTTCTAGGTGGAATTCTAAATTAGAAAGATTTTTTCTCATCGTAAATTGCGGAATATGCTACGAAGCAAGTTTTCAGGAAAGCTGTTCTGACTGTTATCCAGAAATCCTGAAACATCGCTATAGAACCTCCTGAGCTGGACGTTAATCAGAGCCTCTACAAAAGAATGAGGCGTGAAGCTAACTAGATTTTTCAAACTGCTCTTGCTGTGGTTTATCAGAGTAACCTTTATTTATAACCTATAGAAATACATAATTCTACCATGAGAATTTTTACAAAAATAATTCTTACAGATCTTGTGTGTACTACATTTAAAATTATTTTCATAGTGGGGCCTTTATGTAAAATACAATGATCTATAATTGTTTTTTTTTTGCTCTCTCTACGAAGATTTTGGGGATACCTAAACTACCATACTATAAATAAGAAACGATAGAATGGTAAGACTTATTAATACTAATTTACACCTAACCAATTTTTTTTTCTGTAAATTATCGACAGTAAATAACAGTTCTTAATGAAAATCTACTTAATATTTTACGCAGTTGTTACATCATATATTTTTTAAACTATTTCTAGACACTACACTTTACATAATTTATTACTACTTCTCTCCATTATCCGACCTAATGGTGCATAGAAACACTGCATTTGTTTGTTGTTTGTACGATTATTATTTTAGCTTAGTAAAAAAAATTCCTTACCCGCCTAGTATGATACTTTTTTTTTTCATCTTAATATTTTATAACAGATCACAAAGATGCCTTTAATGTTTTAATAGTAGACAGTAGTACACTGATATCATAATTATCGTAATTCCGTATTACATTGTGTAGAAAAATAAAATCTCTACTTACAAATACTTTCCTGCAAGCGGTTCTTTCTTGTTATCATTCCAAATTAATAAAAACGAGTGTTTCATGGTTGAATTAAAGGTAATAATCTGCAATATGTGTATTTTTGATATAATTGCAACATCGTTATTGTTGTGGTATCCAAAATTTATGTCTCAGAAACTTTGCTGTATTACATTAGTATTATACTAAAAGTTCCTCTGAATTAAATTAATCCGTTTATTTCTTTGACAGTCCTACGGTAGTTCATTATACCTTTTGAATCCTTTGTACAATATGCTTTTCTGAGTACATGTCTTAGAATTATTGTTTGTATTTAAAAGTATTTTGAAGTGAAAACTTCTTTAGAATCGTTGGGAGTGATTTGAAAACTTATGTGAAGAAAAACGACTAAAAGAGACAAAACATATAGATCTATGGTGATTTTAGCATGCGTGAGAATGTGATAGAACACAGTTTCCGCCGGCTTACAGTCGTTCCATCTATACCTCACTCAGATAAATCTACCTGATTGATCGCAGGCACCCGTAATTAACTATTTATTATCGTGGATGTCCTCAGGCTATAAAACTGAATTTGTTCTATTCATGTATCTGAGAGAGGTAGATTGACTCCCAAAACTTTTGTAGCAATTAAACGTGGGAGAAGGCGCCTTGACGCGGTATTTCACAGTACATATTGATAAATCGAAACAAAAATCTTTTGTCTCTTACTTTAGTTATCATAAAGCGCTCGTATCACTTGTAGAAATTTGAAGACATAGTTCATGTATTAAAAAATTGAAAAATAAATTATCTACTGGGTACCAGTATTTATAATAAATAAATCTTTAAATTATCCCACTCCTGATACTGCATTTATCTCATTCTCTCTCAGTTTAGTTTTATTAAGGTTTCGCTTCTACCTGGTGTGAACTGCATAACATGTTTTTTTTAAATTCTGGTGTTATTCTCATGGGTGTTTGTGGTTTTAACTGAACGATTGTCAATAAATTTATCTGGTTGCATTCTTCTGTATAAAACACCATTTGTATTTAAATCTAATCTTTTTTCTTTCACGGATATTGGAAAACACCTCGTGCAGTGATCTTGATAATTTTTATTACATGAAGGTTAGATGATCATACATCAAGATTAAACTAACTTTAATTCACTATTCAGCTGTTATTTTTATCTCATTGTCCCGTTATTATTGTCAAGCCACTGTCACCCTCTTCCGCGGCCCCGTGTTTGATTTATCGCGATCATTGCAGAGTCTTTGTACCGGGGACTTATCGGGCCTGGGGTCGGAGCTAGGGGGCTCGGGGGCTCGGGGCCCGGGCGAGGAGCCCCTGGGGGTTAAAGGACTACGTGATACATTTCCTCCCACCGCCCGACA
>JAGVSP010001825.1:0-63333 GCA_022494985.1 Micrasema minimum
CTATGCATGACAAAATCTCAGATAACCCCAGATCTATGACATAATATAACCTGTTTTGTTTTGATATCACATAAATATTCGCAATATCGCAATCATAAATGTGTCGACTGACAGCCAAATGTCATGAAAAAACAGTTTGGTTATTTTATTTTATTCACATAGACTAATGCTTCTATCGTTCTATTCTACATGAATAAACAGGCCGAGATTTTTTATTGAATTTTGTAAATGTATATATTTCCAGAGCACTGGACTAAGATATTTATGGTACAGAAATTTAACAGTAATGCATTATAGAAAAATCTAAACTAACTAACTAACCATCAGCCGCCTTTCCCGGGAAGGGAAAAATCTAAAAATTAATTTTTCGTTTTTAAACAGGATAACTTTTTGGCGAATTATTTTTCACCCTCCAAGAGAAAAGTGCAAAAAATAGGGTGGTAGCACAGATCAGGTGTTCGATATGAATAAATTTTCAAACTTTTGATAAGCTTTAAGTGCTTTTTATAAAAATAAATACCGATACTATATCTAATGGTAAAAAAATATCAGGTAAACACCTGAGAAGCAATTTTTCTATTAAAATCTGACTCTGTCCAACTCGCAATACGACGCGCGACGCCTACGCTTTACGCCGACGTCGACGCTAACGTTTTTATGGGGTGTTTAGATATCTGTATAAGTGTTTTACGTTCCCCTTTAAAATTAATTAGATTTAGCAATTTCACAAATACGAAGTTGATCTTTGTTATTATTTTATACCAGCTTTTCTCATGAATTACTTCCCTACAAAATATTCCTGAGTGACATTCGACAGTGTTTATTTTAAGATTTACCTCGCTTCGTGTTATTTTCTTGTACCCCCCCCCCCCCCCCCTCTACAAGCATTCCTTCAGTAGTACAAACCCCCCCCCCCCTTAACCCCCCCCCCCCCCCCCCCCCCCCACATAACAGATGTTCTACATTCAGCATATTAGTCTGCCAAGAGTACCCCCATGAGTGAGCACGTGAACATCCTTAATGCGCTTACTTAGACAAATAACAAAGCTGTCTAATTCAGCTTTATTAGTCTGCCTAGAGTAGTATGACGTGAGCAGTGTAAAAATGCGGGCTATTTACATGCTGTAAAATTCATGAGGCGTTTTACTTTCAGTACTTTAGTAGACTAATCACGAAACATCGGATTAGAATGTCTTGGCTTTCTTAGCAAAATCTCTTGATCCGTAAATAATTACAGCATCATCGTGCATAGTCCTTATGTCTTATACCACTATGCTTAGGACTTAAGATGTTTTTAAAATTAGCGTACATTATACCATGTATACTTATTATGACGCGAAATTTCATACCGTTCCCAATCAAATCATATTTTTATCTCTTCTTCTATTAACTTCGCTGGTTCTTGATGATGATTCTATTCTGAATGGTCTCATAAACATTTTTTTTCTATCCATTTTCCTCTTCATTTTCCTTTTGTTAGTAGATTTTCAGTAATAAGTATTACACCTGTAATATAAAATTTTATTAAAATCGACTTCTTTTTGGGAACATTTCAAATTTTGAGGACCAATCAACAAATGTCTTAATAAAAAGTGTTTTATATAAGTTCCGGGTGAGGATAAAAATCAATTTAGTATAGTATGAAAAAAAAGTTAAAAGGGGTAGAATATTCTTGTTTAATGGATGTACGTAGCCATCCAAAAATTGGGTTGTTCCTTAAGTTCATATATGCTTTTTTTTCTGCCATCAATAATTAAAACACATTAATTATTTGTAAATTGTTTGGCGGTTGTTTCGGGAACCCTATTGAAGCGGGCACACAGTTAATGTCCCTCCTCCATACGTGATTTCGTTTATCCCGATCGCCGAGTTAAATAGAGTTAACGTTTCATTAGCAATTGACCCCTAATGACTATATTAATTACGGGGGTGAAATGAGATATATGAAGCCATTAATTTTGATTAGCATCCAACGGCTTCTTTATTCTCCATCGCCTCCCGTCAGTAACTCATTATACATGAATTAAACAAATGTCATCGGAAACGGAAAGAGGAAAATATAATGAATATGCAAACGTTGGGTCTACCTCTCTCTCCTTCTCATACGAGTTACCAATACAACCAAATTTATGAATATAACTTCAAATAAGGAATACAAATTGGGTACATTTTTCGCTTATATTAAGCTACGTTTACATCATTCTCGTGCTATCGTTTAAAATTAGTTTTGCCCGTGTGTTTTTTTCCTAAGTTTTGTTTTTACTCTAAGTTTTAAATATACGAGATAATTCTTTCACAAATTGAGTAAATAAAAATTTCATTCGGTGTTGGTAACGTTGCTGAACTTTCAGTGAATTTGATTGCAGGTGCTGCCGCAGCGTAAAAAATGAACCTCAAACAGATTTATTTTTAATTAGCTGGTATTATCGAGCATTCTCTGCTCCATCAGCACCTCGCCTCTAAAAAAAAACACAACAAACAAATCTGATCGTGATCTTACATTTTCATTTAAGGTGGAAGAAGGACAAAGCGGGAAAAATAATATGTTCATAATAATTTCAATTTCATTAATATAATATATATGTTCCTACAGAGAGTATTTTTTGCAGCTTCCTTTTCGATGACATCTATCATCATTAGCTGTGAATCACTTAACACTCTCACCTGTCTCCCAGTTCCTCGAAACATGACATGAATGTATTTTAAAGCAAATTAGATACATACAATCCTTGTAAAGTATGCATTACTGTAGTTATAGGTAGGTATCTTACAAAATATTTTTACGTTTAGCATTGGTACTCAGCAATGATTCCAATTATTTATCTTACAATCGTACGCATTTAAAACCATTGAAGTTTTCGATAGATTGATCAATGCGTTTTTAGTTAAACGCTTATCACATTATCGAAATACGTCAGTTTGTTTTAACTTTCAGATTTCGAGAGCGGGTACCAGTGTCACATAGTGCCGGGATATGGCTCTCCTGTGGGGTCGTGGGAGGTGCGGCTCCGTGGGTGGACCGCGGCCGCCCTCCAACTCCCCTGGCCGACACCGTACTGGGCCAGCAATTTTAGCTCGGGCACTCCCACTCCACACCCGACACCTCAGCGGCTGCCAGCGGCACACCCGGCCGGGTTGTTCGGGGGCCACCGCCCAGGAAACATTCGATCACCGAAATTGTACTCACAGTTAACGCTACCGAAGCTCTCTGTTGCGGACAGTCTAAAAAACTGTGGCTAAGAATGTTCTCCACCAAGCAAGTAGCTCACTCCTGAGCAGTTTTGTTTTGAATGCGACGCAGACCTAATTCTCACCTTGGATGCAAGCATCCGTATTTTCTACTTAACTAGATTATTCATTACCTCTTAAATGTAACAAAACTGAAGGTAAAATTTTAAGCGCCCTTGCGGTATATTTTTTTGAAACAACGGCGCTATATTACAATAATATTCAATAATGCAGTATGCTCATACTATGAAAAAAACAACGCGTCTCTGAGATTGCAATATGGATTCTAGACCATAGATCTGGGATTGAATGTTACTATTCCCGCTCGATTTAGACGGGTGCTTAATGGCGCATAACCAGCGATGACTTCACGTGATAACAGATTGAACAATCTTGTCCCCTTTCTCAATCATTTGGTCGCCATTAGCTCAATCGGGGATAAGGGCAAAAAAGAAATATTTATTATTTTCATGTTGTTTTGATCATAAAATAATCATTTAAAATATCGCAGGAGATAACATACCGTGTATCGATGTTAATTTATTGGTCGATAGTTAAAACTTGCTAAACACGGGCTTAGAGAATTTCTTACAATATTCCTTCGTGCATATTCCGACGACCGGGATTATTAATTACCGCTTTAAACGTGGAAAATACGCCAAAACTGTAAGTAAAGTAAAATAATTTAGTTTTATAGAGTTTTAATTGTTTGTGGACAATTTATCATGCCATTTTTATTTGCTTTTAAATCAATTTTAGAAAGCAATAAAACGAAACATTTGTCAAAGTATGCCTTTCATCTATGGTGCTTGGCAACGCGACCGTGATATGAACGTATGTTCATTGTGATCGGTCAAATGCTTAGCACGTTTTTAAGCACGTCGACAATCGACATCATCTGTGATTGAGTTACTGGTCATTTCGCTGAATTTGACGTAATGCACCGAAGTTCTTAAAGTCTGTACAGGTATCACGTTAACCAAGGATTTGAAGCGTGTCGGGTTAACAGACTGAAAATATTATCACTCTAGCTATGAGGAAAGAAAATGATGGACCTAAAAACCAAAATGAAGAACAAAAACTCTGAAAAATAATCAATCGACTAGTAGTCAAATAAGAAAGTATTTTTTGGGAAATACAATTATGTAAACAAAGGGCAGGAGATAACAACACAAGATTGTGTATAAATAATATAAGGGAGTGGATTGTGACATGATTTTCAATATCCTATCTACACTGATTTCATACAATATTCCATCGTGTCATATTCCGAGTTAGTAGAGAAGTTAGACTATCTGAAATGTGGTTAAAGCGCGTGTTCTGATGTCATGAGCGTGTTACGTAAAATGTATAACAGTCGTGGAAGGTTTTATGATAATAACGTGCAGCCATTATTGTAATTGTGTCCCACGAATACCCCGAAACATCACCTTTGTTCGCGACAGTCCACGACACAAACATCACCATCCAAGACAATATGCATCGGTACATATGCCTACATAAATAACATCTCTTTATTACAATAGGTACTCTTGCATGAGCATTTTAATCAAACGTCCTGAAAAATTCAATGGGACATTCATTGTTTAAAATGATGATTTCGGATTTTATAAATATTGAACATTATTTAAAACTTCTGAATTAACTTCTGAAATTATTCGATAGAAATGCCTGAGGGAGAGAAAATAACAGATTTAAAATTTAGTCTAGTTGATCATTTTGAAAACTAATTTTTACTGTCACGTAATTTTATAGGATAGAATTTGGTATTAAATTCTGATGCATTTCCCAATTAAATTTCTACTCAATACCTTTGGTTGTATAGTCTTTGTGGGGATATGGGTAGCGATACCAGAATTTTCTCATGTTTTGTCTTAATCGAGATAATTGAAATTGCAGGATTCCTGAAATGTTATTTGGGAAGATTCGTGTTCTGTTGTATTGAACTTTCGCCTCAAGATCTGAGACCTAACCAATAGTTTCTTCAGATTTTATTTTATTCGCTTATTTAAAAAATAGCCAATGTTTTGGAATGTTACAATGATCATTTCGATAAATGAACTAAATAATTTTTACTATTTTTCTATAAACGCGCTAAGGGGGTTAATTGTTGTTTTTAAACATATTTTCATCTTTTCGTATTATTAACACTGACCCAGGTACCCGGATAATATGAATAATATGGAAATCATTATTATTGAGGTACATATAAGAATCGATTTGTGTTATTATGATGCCTTAACTCAGTTTATTTTGCTAACCCCGTTTATTGCCGTCGCGTTGCGTCGCGTAGCCGAACGGAACTTTTCTAGGAGACAAACCAAGCGAAAGAAGGATTAAAAATATTATTTATTACTTCCAGCTCTGTGGCATTGAATAATGTACACTTAAGACTGTTAATACCACATTTCCTCGTTGTTGGAATGGTATTCTTTTTCTTTTCATGAGTCATGAGGGTTGCTCTTAAAAAAAAATATATCATGGGTGGTTTCATAGTTTTTATTAGAATCAACCAAAGTAGGTAATACATAAATACACATTATTTTCCAAAACATTATTTTGTTACTGCTATATTGTTTCATTGGTTTTTTTTTAAATAAACTTTTGAGCTCTTAGGATATAGGTACTCAAATATTTCAATTTCAAATAGTCGGAAATAACTGTGCCAGAAAACAAGAAACAAGTTCGAACCTTGAGATTCTAATCCGGAGTCCCCGAATCTACCACTAGACCACAACCCGGTTCTTTTGCGCAACATCAATTCGGTACTAATTCATTCCGCCGCCAATTCCCGTGCATCTTCCCAAGTCAGGCTCACGTGTCGTAGTTCTGACGTAAACTCCCGAGGAATAGGTATTGGACGTCCAGGACGCCATATAGAGAGTAGATGTATCTATATCTAAATTAAAAAATACCAAATTTTTTTATGATTAACGATATTTTTTCATATTCCTTTTTTCTCTAAAATAACTTCATCCTCTTTCACACGTGACCCGCGGCCGTTTCTTTATGCAATCATTTAAAAAATTGATATTTCTCGCTTCTTGGAATTTAGCACCAAAGCAACGATTATTTCACAGAAAACTTTTATGTGTCGACCAGAAGTCTTTTTAAAGGGTGGGGGGAGGTGGTGCTCCTATTTATCTCCTTTAGTACAAATACGTTTTTTAAAAAATAAGACGAGTAATTACCAAACTGGCTTCTTGTCGATATCTAAAATTTGTGAAATAAATCATTGCTAATTATTCCAAGAAGAAAACCGAGGACTACGATTGTATGTAGAAGCGGCCGAGGTCACATGGTAGCGTACCCTCTTTAGAAAACTTCATTGAGATTTATTTTTGTTGCCACAAACAAGCCTCCCCCCTCGAGGCCGAGGGGGAGAAACAATATTCATTGTAAATAGTAAAGTAAAAACGTATGTTTTTTTTAAATGTTTATTTTTTTTTTATTTACGTGGGCCCATGAATTCATACTAGTCATGTAGGGGGGGGGGGGGGGGGGGGGGGGGGGGGGGGGGGGGCGGGGTTTATGTGACTTATTTTTAAAATCTAAAAAAAAATCGACACTGGCTAGAACACGTGTGCCCATGAACACAGTGGTCCACTTAAACGAAAAAAAATCTACACCGAATAAGAGAATGAACTGTGTTGAATTTCCAGGGTGTACGTTTCCATCCAAGTGGAACGGGCGCTGGTTTCAGTCGGGAGTCATCCAGCAGATCTCCATCGAGGGGGACCGCTTGTCCAGTAAAGGGAAGTGCCTTTCCTCAGAGGGAGACAAGTTCCTTCTGGTTGATGAGTAAGTTACCAACAATTTAGTACTGATTACAGTGCCTATGAGGCAATATGGTGGGCGGTACATAATATATTAAGATGGACGTAACTGTAATGGACATATGAATAAAAATGCAAAATAATCATTTATATTTACACACTGATAAACTAGCCAAAAAAACTTTTTAAAATAAAAATAAAATCACTTTGTTTTTTTATTCACTTTTTAATTGAGTTATTACTAACTAGTTTCAGTACCACCGTACCATCATCAGAGCTAATACAAGTTTTGTACCATCATCAGAGATAATACAAGTTTTGTACCATCATCAGAGCTAATACAAGTTTTGTATTAGCTCTGATGATGGTACGGTGGTACTGAAACTAGTTAGTGATAACTCAATTAAAAAGTGAATCAAAAAACAAAGTGATTTTTATTTTATTTTAAAAAGTTTACCATGATTTACAAAGTTAATGGTGATAATATAAATAGCCAAAAAAAATCGTTCAGTATTTATTACTGTTCCAAGGAACATCAAGATGTTATTTTATATCTTGCAATGATGTAGCTTGTTTTCAATCGACTGTTATGTATTATTTACCGTTTTTTTTAATTAGACATTTTTTTTAAATTCTCAAGTTTAAACACAGAAAAGCTTTTGAAACCATTAGATTTGTTAGAAACATTAAGCTTAAATCATTATTATCCTTGGTAAAGTCATGATTCTAATTAATTAATGAGTGGTTTCACACGTCCAACAAATAATGAATTAACTTGAATATAGAGGTACCTAAAATCTGAATACAATAAAGTTGTGACCCTTTAAAATTACATTTGGTAGGTACATCATGGAAAACCCTTCCCAAAATTCAAAATGAAATACCCCCATAATGATGTATCTTCATTATTAAACTGTCAATTCACTTTTCTGTTTGCTAGAACCAGAAAAGTGAATTTGAAGGTACACTGAATAATACCTTCATTTATTTTATTATAGTGAATAGCAAATTGTTATCATTATTAAACTAATTTCATAAATAATCCTTCAAATAAAATAAGTATAATTTTTACTTTTTTAGTGATTGGCATACATACCTACTGTTATGTAACATAATGTGTACCTACTTACTTTAGGTACCTATTAATATAAATATTTTACTAAACGGCTTTAAACGGCTAACCTTTTACTAATTATTATTTATGTGTATGTATGAATAACTTTAAATGTATTTTTCTATTGCTTCACAGAAAAGGATGCTACAGATGTGTTGTTATTCACGAAAAACATGTCAACGTACTTCAATATAAAGAAAGTAAGTAAATACCACAATATCTCATTTATCACATGCAATAAATTGAATATTATGTAGATACCTTTTTTCATTAACATTGAACAAATCAACTTTTGTATCCCCCTTACAATTTTTTTCCTTTTTTTAGTCTTTACCGATTTCAATAATAACCCTTACAAATTAATATGAATAGATTTTTTGAAATTTTATTTAGGGTTTAAAAATAACAAGTTGATTACCTACAATTTTTATTTGTTATGGATTTTCAAATAATAAAAAAAAAATCTTATTAATAAATTGGTGAAATTAAAATAAGGTAGTTACCATAAATTTGCGTCATTGCAGGTTCGATTCCCAGTAAGAACACAAAAATTAAAAAGTGTTTTTTCTCAAGCCTGGGGGTTTGTGATGTTATTGGCCTCCTGGCCTGTTAGGTGGTAAAATAAAGGAAAAGCATGATGGAAAAAAACTCGATGTACAAGCGGGAACTTAGTGAATCTACATCATATTAGGAGTCGAATGTGTAAAATAACTAATCTGAGCTTGAAAAAAATTTTTTTTTCTTCTCCTAAAAGCTTTTGTTATTTCCTCAGATTAAGTAAAATTGCACAAATTCTTATTAAAATGCGGTTTTTTATTTTGTTTTATTTATGGATACTATTAATTTGCAAAAAATTATCGAAAAAAAACAGCATCATACTCAATTTTCTCGAAAACTGGGTCAAAAAAAAATTGACTCCAAATATGACGTAGATTCACTGGTTTCCCGCTTGTACATCGAGTTTTGTTACACCATGTATGTTGGTCACCACTTCCATTAGTTCTGTATACTAAAAATACATTGGTAACATGTTTAACATGTTAGTAACACGTTGGTAACACGTTGGTATTGTGTTTCCAGCATACTGCCTGGGGAGAGAGGCGATACACAACCTGTGCTCTCTTATTACTGGGGATGCATTACTTTACTCTATGTTTCGTGAGAATGCTTCTCCTGTCACATGTCCCCTGAGAGGGCCATTTTCTTTCACATACAACAGGTGAGACACTTGTAATTTATCCAATAATATCCACAATCTATATGGAATGTATTTCAATGGTGCTCTCAAAGTACCTAATTTGCCCCACTTTATAGCAAATTTTTGCAAGTCAGACAGCTTTATTTATTTTTTAATATTTCTAAAAAAGAAATCTATGCAATCTCATGATATTTGCACATATTTCAATTTTTAAATACGTCAACACGGGTTTCGCCCAGCGAGATATTTCATTAAAGAAGAAAATATTGTAAAAATGAAATAAATTTAAATTTTCAATAAAGCCTAAGCGGCTTGTGCTTAAAAATTGGCCCGTAAAATAAATTTTACTGGCCAATTTTTTAAGCTCTAAAAATGCTGGCAAGATTCAATTAAAGTTAGAAATTATTATTATTATTAAGTTAACTGCAAGCAAATGAAAAATTAACTGCATTTTAAAATGTATGCGATTGCATGATTGGTAATTTGCTTGAGGAAAAGCCATTTATTCAAATCTGGTATTGTCTAGATTATTTTTAAATTATATTTCTTGTAAATTGCACAAGAAACTTGAAATTGTATACATTTTAATATTATTATGGCTCACATATTTTTTGATAAAAATTTACACAATAAATCTTTACAAATTGCAGGGGGACATGGTGACTGCAAAAGTCCCGTTTCATCTATAGAGAGTTGCACAGAAGAATCTCGCCTGTTGCTGAACTACCAGGCATGTCCTGATATCTATGGTTCAGAGAGTACAGGTAAAGTATTCTTACTATTTAAATCTTAAATAGGTGCATCTCTAAATATTGCTTACTAGTGTATTCCAATGCACTCAAAAACTAACCTTAGAAACATTAATATTATTTTGTAAATTGTGTTTTATATTATATTTCCTTTCAGTGGAAGAACTTGAATGCCTCGCAACATGGAAGGAGGGAAGCCTTAGATACTTGGTTGGAAAAGTACATCACAATCATGCAACCAGCAACGAAGATAGATATCGCTGTTTTGTCTATGAGAAAAATGGCTTAGGTAACTATTTAAAGTTTTTGGACATTAATTTTATTAATACACCTTTGATAAAATTGAAATTAAGTATGTGAAGATTGTGCTTTTAGGACTTAAGTATCCAAAAAGAAAATCTTATCAGAAAAGAATAAGAAAGGAAGGGGAAAAATTACTTACCTAGTGAATTTCTCAAACATAATTGTTCCCTTGGGATGATTCATAGAAAGTGTAGTGTTGTTTGTTGTTCCTTCAGATATAATTTACTAATATACTAATAATTATGATAACTGACTACACTGCACGGCTAAAAAATGCTCAAAGAAAATAATTGATGTACACGTCCATAGACAAAAGATATTCATGCTTTTTTGTTGAAAACATTCTTCTTTTAAATTTCTCACTCTGCCAGGTTTATAGTTTTAGACAGGTAGTTAATAAATTTAATCTCAGGTACGTCGTACATATTAAAATGAATAGCCAAACGTTAAAATGAGAAACATCAAGAGATAGAAAGTGGTACCCATGGATCAAATTATATCCCTATTTTTACAATATCAAGTATTTTTCAACACATGACCATTTTTTTTAAATTTTGATATGTTGCAGGTATACACGCACTAAATAAAGAAGGTGATGGAGTAGAGTTTCATGTGGCTCAGTCAGGCGATGCTACATGTAACGGGCTATTCAGCGCTACAGAAGGATCTCGTACAATGGCTCTGAAAAAAGGTATACCTACAATTTTCAATTGTAATGTTTTTATTTCCCTTTTCATTTATCATTTTCACTGAAAAGTCTGACAAATGATAAATATTCTTACATCATAATATGATGTAAGAATTATACTAATATTATACCAATATATTTCACATTTTAAATCTAGCATAATGTAAGATCCGCCAAAATATTTAAAGTTTTGCATGCCAATTTATTTATTTGAATAAAATAAGTCAGTTACGTTACTATGCTGAATTATTGAACATGCACTATTGAAATTAAAAGTATAAGTACAAGTACAAATTGTATTCACTCTGCTTTTGATAAATACCTACATAATATATGTATATTATGTAATATTATAAGTAGGTACATCTTTCAACATATGTAACGGTTTATTTTTAATAAAAGGCCTGACCTAACCTGAAGAACTGTCATGGTTATGACTTTTCAAATTTCAGATACGCGAAATCACCAACTTCATTGCTTTTGTCTCCATACCAGTACCAAATGAAGTTAGCTAAGGCCCTTGTGTGCGAATAGTACAAAAATCATTCTGTTTCTTAGTTACTGAATGTTTGTTTCCAGTACCTGTGACCTGAAGGGTAGATTTCCTTCATGGATGAAACACCACTGGTGAGTTAACATATATGAGTATATTAAGAAGTCATTAAAGCCTTGTATCAGTTTATACATTTTACATTTTTGAACTCACGAATTAGTAAAATGTCCTTATTTGTTGTAAAATATTGCGATGCATTGTCTATTTTACTTAAAAGTCAACGTCATACCCATTTTTTTACACAATATTCTAAAAACTTACAAATACATGAATAATGACAAACTTTGTGTAAAAAAACATGGCAAAATTTTGGATTATTCAGGTGAATGAATATGTGTCTAATGACACCAAAAAAATAGGGCCCAAATCACCAAATATGCTACATCTAATGAATCGCAGTTGTGACAAGTAGGTGACGGTAATCGTGATTAAATCACTGTGAAAATTTACCGATTACCGTCATAAACGCATCACAACTGTGATGTAGATATTTTGGTGATTTATGGTGTTTGCATATATGCCCAAAAATGCCTCGCTCTAATCGCATTGAATGTCATGCGAAAAGTTTTAATCTTGATGATTGCTGTCAAAACAAGTAAAAAACTAAATATTAATTGCGTTTACCTTTCCATCTATCTTTCAGCAACCAATCCAGAAGCGAGAGATTGTCCTTACTCTGGAAAGTTTTCAATTACCGGCCTTAAAATTCTGCAAAGAAATGCTAGATCGTTAAATCCCAAGGTGACAACAGAGAGCAATTCAACCAAATCGGATATGGATCGCAATAACAAAAGATCTCATTCGCGTAACCACAGAAATCATAAACATATCAACTCGGAATCTAATTCCGAGGAAAGTTTATCAGCTGTTGAACGTAAAAAGAAGAAATACGACAAAATGTTAGAAAAAATATTTGCAAAAGAAGCAATAAAGAAAGCAAAAAGACTTAAACGTAAACAAATGGAACTCGAAGCAAATGAGACATTGTCATATTACAATGTCTCGGCTACTGTAGAAAGCAGTATAGAGTTTAGTAACTTGACAAGGGAATTGTCTAGAACACGTAGGTCTAGTGGGAAAGCAGATGGAACTGCTTGTTTGAATAAAGAATTTTCTATGTTAGACATCGGTTGTAATGTTCAAGAAAGTATGATATTTCATTCGTCTTGTGATAATAAAGACTTCATCACAGGTAAATATATATTAATTTTCATCTCTTAATGAATGACATCATGCTCAAATCAAATTAATACAAGATGGTGGTTATAATATGAATATTTTTAGTTTTTACTAAAAATAGCAGCATAATACAACAAATAATGTATTGTGGAATTATTTCATACTTTTTGCATTTAAAAAAAATAGTATAGCATACGCAATCATATTGCCTGTTGAATTCCCGTGAAGGAGCAATGGCTCCTAATGAGAATAATGAGTCAAAATGTTCAGGAGATAAAAAAATCCTCACAACTTATATTCGTCAATATTGGCTCATATTTTCATTTAAGGACAACATGACATAATTTTTATAATTATGTATAAGAACAGAATTTGTCAAAAGGAGGAATGAAAATAAATGGTTTTTTTTCTAGCATATTCTTGTCATGGAGGCTGGTCAGAAAATGGAACATCATACCTGATCACAACACCATTAACAAGAGATTCAATAGGAGCAAAGAGATTTTGTTTTGTTTATAAGGAATCACACGACAAGATGATTTACTTTTCTCGGTCCTCAGTTAGCTGTGACCGTAATTTAAGACCAGGAATCGATGGTGCTCTTGTGTTTAATGCCACAAATTCAGGTATGTCTATACTCCTTGAGTCTAAACTTATATCAGACATAAAAACAATACAAATTGAATTCCTGTCGGATTTTGTTATACTGAAAAATATTTATATATATTTTACATATCTGGAAAAATCTATAAAGATTCATATCTCTGCTTGAAAAAACATAAAACATGTATATATTTATTTCTTTTTCACTTAAATTATAATAAAAATTATGAATGTTAACTGGGGAAAATGTAAATGTAAATCTCATATTCAAGTATGGAAATGTGGGGCTTAAAACTTTAACTCAAAACACAAAAATAGTGTCAACTTTTCTCTTTTATTGAAAAAAAATTCATTTGAATTTTTTCAGCACATTTTTGAAAAATAATGAATCTTGGATTACATAATTTTATACATAGATCATTTAAAATAAACAAAATCCCTCAACTGTACAAAAATTTGAAGCATTAATTTCTCTTTCAGGTGAATGTGTTGAAACATCGAACGGCATTGCTGTATACAATCGTAGCTGGATTATTTTAGACTGTTTAATTTTTAATTTTGTTTTTCTTATGTCATATTTTATGTTTTTAAGATGATTTACACACTATAAAGTGACAAGCATTTAATTATTTTAGAAATAAACTTGTGATTGCTAGAAAGTAAATAGGAACTTTTAAGGTTTCATTTTCAATATGTATTATATCTTGTAATAAACTCAAACATAAAATACTTCTATATCTAGCACATCAATATTTTATATTCAAATTATAACTTTTAAAGTATAATTTTATTTTCTAATGAAATCACTTACATGACTCAGATAATGCATACAATCATCTAAATATAACTTTATAATAATTGTAAGTATAGTTATTTTCCACACACCTAATGTAATCTGTACACTCACACAATGTTCCTTGCTGAAGATAGATAGCCAAAATACAAGCATTGTATGAAATTAATAGTACAAAGTGTTCATTACATACATACTTCGGTAAACTTCAGCAGGCTTCATGAGTAATGTAGTTCTAAAGATTACATTATGACATAATATTAAGTTGTTGAGATCACTCTTGTACATTTTGTTTTAAATATCTCTTTGCATTTAACATAGACACAAACCTAGAATAGATTTTTAAAACTTTTTATTTGTTTGCTAGTGATTATGATTATTCTTACACCCTTATTATAATGTAAGCCCACTGAATATTATGTTGGATGATCAAATAATATCATTTGAGATTATTAATGTCCAAAAGCAATGGGAATCAATACATTAGTAAAGAAACCTATGTTTTATTTATTATCCATAAATAGGTTGTGCTTCTTACTTCATATTAAAATCTCTTTTACGACGACTTCGTATATTATAATATTATAAAACTGTACATTCAAGTTTTTTTTTTGTGCAAGTGCAGTGAATCTTAATCATTTGTTACCTAAAGGCAAGATGATCAGTCTTACGCTTCAGTGCCAGTCCAAGGTATCCCATATGAAATATTTGAATGTGAAAATCACATTAAAAAAACCACCATCGGATATCGAACCCGCAACATCATGCATGGCAACCCAACGCGCTACCACTACACTACGAATCGGGACAATGTAACATTATAAAACAATATTATTAGTACTTGCCTACTTAACAATGATTTTTATGCTTCTAAGATCGCAACAATAGAAAAACAAATTATATTAAACAATTTTCAAAAAATATCCAGTGATATTATATAGACTTACCATTTCTTCCGCATATGTTCTTATTTACATTTGTACATTTTTAGTACTAAGTACTATGTCTTAAGTATGTAACATATTATGAATAAATAATTATAAATATTAAATAAATTAATATTTCATTCCCACTGCAATAAATTAACTGCAAATTTCCTTATGTATACTGACATATTATATTTATTAGAGATAATGTAATAGAAAAACTTATTTGTAATCATTAAGATGTATCGGAAAGAGTAGGTAAGATAGTATTTATGAAAATGGTGCATCAAACAGCTTTTCTATAAGTTTGTTGTAAATTATACATTTAGGGTAAAATAATTTTCTTTATTTGTACATTGTTATTTTTTTATTATTATTTATACGTAATGATATTTATTTATTTCGTCTCAGAAAAAGAACATACAAATAACAGATTATATCATTTAATACAAAATAATCATGATTTATAAAATAAGGATGACCGAAGTCATTATATATTTAAGTATCTATGAGGATAGAGAGCATATACATAAAGTTTATTAACACTTCCCTCACGGAGCCTTTCGGTACAAAAAAGATTCCCCGTGCTCCGGTGATATGTATTTTGTACACCTTGAAAATGTGATTTAAAAATCTTAAAAATATAATATTCCCAAATATTGTTTTTTTACTGACCATTGTTGAAGTTGAAATAATGTTACTATTTTTGTAATGTTAGCTCTGGAAAATGAATCTGAATTGATGATTTTATCCCCGATTTTTTGACAAATTATTTATTTCCGGCGCTGCAAATCAATAACTATATAATCAAATACTAATAGGTGATTCGCTTTTCTATCACAGAAGAATACAAAAATTGTGAGGCCTGTATGTATTATATTTTATATAGATTTTCTCATTATAAGAGTCGAGTTTTAGTAAATACATATCATCGGGACACGAAGGTTAAAACCTCCGCACCTCATACAAAATTGTGTGAAATAGAGTTAATATTATCATGTTTTTGCATTTACAAAATACTCGTATTACAAGTCACTCTATCACATTATGTAATACTGATTTTAAAAATAATTCAATTCTCGTAGATAAAACAGAGTTTATTGTTTATGTTGGCAGATGCTATATTCGTCTGTTTAATTATGTATCAAGTATCAACAATCAAAATTACTATATTTGATAATTACAACTACTTAAAACCAATTAGAGAATCAGCAATATCTAGTCGATCCCGGCACATGGATATTTTAAGGGTAAAGAATAACAGTTATATACCTGCATTACTAGTAATTAATAAACTATGGATGTAAAATTTTAATAAATTAAAAATAAATTTTAACATAGTTATAGTATGGAACATAATATTTTTAACTTAGCTTAGGTTCATTTCATGACTATGATTTTCACCCTCAAATCATTGAAACATAAAAATTGCAAAAACACTTTAAATTATACATAACTTTTTTTAAACAAACATATTTATAGGTATATGGCCATCTTAATTATCAAGTGTTTAATGGAATTTTAAATGGTGAATGATATAATAAATAACACATCATGGATACCAGTACCCCCAACATTCTGACGTAATTTTTGTTTCAACAACACCTTTCTCCTATTTTCTTACAACTTCTGTTTAAAATCACAAAAATACCATGTTTCAGAACTACAATTTGTGATAAACAATATTTTCATCATTTATTAATAGTTAATTTGTTTAAATCAACGATACCGAATGTCTCGCACAAACTGTCTTTGTTTCATCTCAATAACATATTAATAAGATGAAAAATTATATTGTAATTTAATTTAGGATATTGCCTGCTAGGAAATTATTTCATGAAATATTGTACTTTATCTCTGAATTTGCTCAATGTAATTTCTCAAATGTACAAACTTTTGATAGTTGCGATGGCCACTTAGGTACAACACACAATTATATATTTTTAATAACATGAAGTCATCATAAGTTAAAAACACTAAGTTTAAAGCGAATTAGTTATTTTATTATTATGTTAAAATGTATTCTACTTGAGAAATAAGATTGTAAAGTTTGTAGATTTAGTGATATTTGTTACTTAGCAATATTAGACATTTCGTAAATCGCTAGGAGTCTATTTTTAAGTCGGTTAAGGAATACAAATGAGCAATAAATTGAAAAATTACTTCTGCGATAGTGTTGTTGTTCTGTGTTATAAGGGAATAAACAGATTTTACTATACCTACTGTTGATAAGAGCTCGCTAGCAATATGCCAGAGCTTTGTTAATATTGTGATGTTATGGAATAACTATTGCATTTAATAATTCTTCTAATATTTAATCAATATCGCACTCCTGCACTATGCAATATTTATTTATCTTATCCTGTCTTAAAATGTGACCGTTTTAACTAAGCAGCAGCATAAGTTTTGCTGTTTTTATTTTTCTTTAGTAAATTCAAATGAATGCATGTATTATCTAACACAACATGCCTTTATCAAGTTCTAAGAATGACCTCTCATGAATGATTATTTGTTATATTTTTAAAAATATTTCAGGGATAAGAAAGTTATATTTACAAATGTGTAAACTAACCCACTATACAACCTTGTACTTGTGATTTTATCTTGTTGATAGACAGCATAGTTCTTATTGTTTTTGTAATACCTTCACTGGCAATTTTATAAGCACTAATAGCTAATAGGTACTACCAAATTGCCTGTTTTAATTTTCAATATTATTCCTATCATTTACATTGTGAATTTATGTATAATTAATTGTGATTACAATTTTTTTAAATATGAATGTGGAATCAATATTTTTCATTATTGCTACAACAGTAAAATTAATAATTTCCGTATTTCCTGCACTGCGATCACCAACATACATTATATGTTAGTATATATGTTGGTGATCCCAGTGCTAAATTATTTTATTGTAATAAGGCAGATAGGTACCAACACATTTTAAAATATATATTTTTCATTGTGCAAGAGCCGGAATTATTTTATCATAGTTAAAATCTTGAATTGGTATTAACACTTTTATGCCATGCCACAGTTACTTAATTTATGAATCTACCTGTATATCAAATGTTTGGTGTCAAGTCAACTTTGACTAACACAATTTAACGCATTTTGTATAATTTTTGTAATGAAATAATATATAATTTGATAATTTGTATAAAGACTAGTTTGAGATACGTAGTTAGTTTGTGAATGTGGACAGTCGAGTTCTGTGCCTTGATCTTAAGTAATTTTTTGAGAAAATTATTTTCTAAATTAAATGTACTCGATGGTAAATTTTGGATTATTGTCAAAACTTAACACATAAGGTACAAAATGTACACTTGTTAAGCTGATTCTTATCAAACAAAATTTCTTTATTTAATGAAATTTAATATTTTCCATAGTAAATGTTCCGATGGAACACCCGCAGATAGAGGAACAAACTTATTATGGAATTATAATAAATAGTGACCATTAAAATTTAAAAATATTATAAATCACTCGGTTAGTGAAAACCAATGTATATATACACATAGGTATTTGTGAACAAATAAATTGATCAGCATTATACTTTATTTCATTCATCCCCACAACCAGTTATTGTTTGTATTGCAGTTACCTTATTCAACCAGGAATCATTCGGTTTTTATTTGGAATGGTAACAAGAATAGAACCGCTTGCTGGAATATTCGTAAGAGATTTTATTTCTTACACTATACACATACGAAATTAAGATATTTGAAATCAGTGTATACCTATTAAAACATAAAAAGCATCTTTGTTATAAATATTTATATAAAATTAAAAATTAAAAGGTGTAATAGCTGTAAGATTTTTTTTATAGCTAAATAAAAATGTACAAACAAACAAACAAACAAACAACCAACTTCCCATTTACCAATTTTCCCATACACCCACCCTTATAGGTGCTTCACGGTGTAACAAAACTCGAAGTACAACCCGAAAACTGGTGAATCTACGTCATATTTGGAGCCGATTTTGTAGATTTTTTTATTTTTTTATTAGACTCATAGTTTTCGAAATCGAGTTAGAAGTTGATTCTTTTTTTCGTGAAATTCTTTCAAATTGTTATTTCATATCATCTACCTATCAAGTCAATACAATCTAAAAAGATAACCAAGTCAAGTACCTACCGAATTTTGATAATAATAAAACCAATTGAACTTAATGTGTTTTAAAATTATTTGTCACTCAAGGGTTTGCTAAACACATGTTTTGGTTGGAGAGGGGACGTCGCACCACTCGTCCTGACTCTTGTTTCCTCCGCATTTTTTTTGTTCTAAAAATTCTGAAATGTAAATTGAACAACTTCCTATTAAAATTCGATTTTGGCTTTTGTTTTCTTTATGGAAAGTATTAATTTGACAAAACAAATTAATTTTATTACAATTTTGTAAGAATTTCTCGAAAACAATGGATCAATTTTTTTTTAAATCTACAAAATCGACTCGAAATATGACGTAGATTCACTGGTTTCCCGCTTATATACAGAGTTTTGGTTACACGGTGTATTTTGCTATAGGTAATTCAGCCTTCAGTCGTACCTATGTCACTTTTTCTCTTAAATAATTAATTCAATACGAAAAAGTTTTTAGTTTTCTTCAATTAACCAATAAATTTGGGGCGTCTGAAAAATGCCACAACATGCGTAAATTAATGTATGAATACGTCAATCCTAATTTGTTCACTAACAGGAAAATCTCATCACCAAAATGGCGGGTCAATAGTCAACACCAATCACAAGTCAACTGCTGGGGAGGTCCAGCTGACACTTCAGACAGCAGCAGACAGTTCAGACTTTTTAATTGTCCTCCATTTGTTTCACTTTTTACTGTGATCATTTTTCAGGTTAGACAAAAAAGGCATCGAAATAAAAAGTAACATCCAGTGAAGAGACACAGACTTTCAAGATTTTGATTATTTTATGCAGAACAAAAGTGACCAGGAAAAGGGAAAATGTATTGTATAATATATCTTCCATTCGAAAAATGATCCTCAGAACAGAAAGTAATGATATTTTTCATCACTTTCTGTTGAACGTTGAACGTTGAACGTTTTTTCGTGCGAAAAATTTGTGTTCGCTTCCATTGGTGTTGATAATTTTTGGCCAAGCGCAAACCAAAGCAATAGGTACATTATTTTAACAAGAGTACCTAACATATGCGTACGTTGGACTTTAGTAAAGTAAACATAATGTAAAAATTCTATAAAAATGCTTTACTATTCGATCGTTTTCTGTGCTAACCACCCCGGTCATAAAATTGCGATTATATTTTTTTAAAATTGCATGTTTTTTAACAAAACTAAAAATCACGAAAATATATCCGTGCTATTCATTTGTCTACATTGTTTTATCAATATGTTATAATAAATTAAACTTTGGTTGCATGAAAAGCTCACGATGCGATGACGTCATTGTGAGCCTTTTCCCCTTTGGATCTAATTTTCCTACATATTGATAGGTATTACCTACATTTTTATTTTTATGCTATCAGAGTTCTCTTTTGTTCTTAAAGAGAGTAATTCGCTATCAAAAGCTATGAGCACCGTTTCCTCAAGCGTCTTCTCATGCTCCAAGATGGTCAAAATGGCGGGTAACTTGTTACCGAGCGGGTGTTATTTTAGTGAATTATTGCCATACCGATACCGCATGGGACTTAGTTCTCGCGGCCCAATAGCCAGCAGCCAACAGCCAACAGACCATCCGCTGGTATAATTAGACCGGACGGAAATAGCTCCGGAGACACGCAACGGGGAGGAGAGTTACCATTCCCTCCTTCCCACTGAGATGTGGGAACACAAGACCTTAACATTAGACATTAGACTTGCCATTCTATTCTACCGTCGCGTCGCAACGTTGCTCGTAAAATTGGACTAATGATTTTCTGTATTATTTTGAATATTCGAAATTTCATAATAAAAATTCATGTAAAAGATGAGATTAGGTATAGACCATAGGTTCCCAAACTCATTAGACCCGTGGCCCCCCTTTCAGACACAAAATTACACAAGGCCCCCCTGTAAATTTGCCTTTTTAAAATTAAATAAAACAGAAAAATTTAGTGTAGGTACTTATTTTTTATACATTTAATTTTAGTGTCATAAATAATAAGATACGCGAACGCTGTAACGACAATGTAAACCAACCATCATAGGCCCATAGCGGTCGATTCATGAACTACATGTGTACGCATATAATTTGAAACATCACAAAATCATAGATAATATTAATTTATTGTACGTATGTACATCCTGTAATAACAGATTTTTATAATTCTATAAGTCATACATTTGAGCACCCTCATGGGCCCCCTGATTGCATATCCCAGGGCTCCCCTACTCCCCGGAACCAGAGAAGGCCCCCTCAGATCTCTCCAGGGCCCCCTGGGGGGCCAGGTGGCTCACCATTGGGAACCTATGGTAGAGTATAGATGATAGACCTGAAAAATCAGTCGATTTTTTATTTAAACCAATTTCTTTTTTTACGTGTAAGTCATATTTTTACGCATATATCGCAGTTGTGACGCGAATTATTAACAGTAATCGATAAAATCTCTGATAAAATTTACGATTACCATTCATCATCATAAACGCGCTACAACAGAACTGCGATATATTTACCTACATGTATATCGTTGGTGAACGCAGTGCTGATGGTAGGTAATATAGAACATAATATTATTATCTATTATTTTAAAATTTTACACTAAATATTAAAATAGTTTAGATAAGCAATACGTAGGAAGAGAAATCTTTGTTAGACAAAAATAATTTATAATGGAAAGTAGTAGATACCTACGTACTTTTCTAATCTTCTGAAGTTTACAAATGAAAAAAATCATGATTTGTGTTTCTATAAATTGACGTCCGAAGATTTTAATGGCGGCCGAATGTAAATTAGAGACCAGCGATATAAATTGGCGACCGAAGATAAATTGGAGAATGAAGATAAATTGGCGACCGAAGACCGAAGCGCCTACGAAACGTTTATCATGTACCTAAACGCAAAGTCACATTTAGCTAAACGTGGCTGGTATTTTTCTGCCGGAAATGTATTAGTCAAATATTTTTATATTATAATATTTCATTTCTATTCCTATATTAGATTTCAAACAACAATGTGTAGAGGTATTACATCTCACTCGTTTCCGGTTTGGAACTGGAACAAATTACCCCACATTATTGAAAAGGACTTTCAAAGCTCGTAATAACGCCTATATATCGACGCCTCCTACGTATAATATCGTGACCCACAAATCGTCGATTTTGAGTTTTTGGTGGATTTCGTCTGTATTTAACTATATCTTTAATTCTACCAAAACAAAAAAAAATATTTTGCCAATAATAAGGGCTTTTTTGGGGCGTATTTTGTCGTATCCTACAACCAATGCATATGAACGAAAAATATTTTCAAATGCTCCTCCTGTAAAATCGCCTTTTGTGGGTTACGATATTATACGTAGGATGCGTCGAAATATATGTAAAGGTATAATAATAATAAATTATGAACGTGTTTTATTTTTGACAGATTAAAAAAAATAGCCCTGTTGTAATTTGAGATAGAGACTCAAAAAATAAAACATTTCATTTAAATTTATAAAAGACTAGCTGATACCCGGTGCGTTAAGAAACAGGTAATTCTAGACATGCATATTATATCCTTTGAAATTTGAAAGATTTATCTAGTTTATTTAGGAATAATCGGAGTGATATGAATTTTCTTTCCGAGAAAAAATGAGTCCGCAATCTAAGATTTAAAAAACAGGCGCAAAATTCGAAATCAGGACGGCGGCGACTTGAATAAACGGCCGTTCATGCTAAAAAATTTAAACACCTAAATTCTTAATCAGTGTAGGTACGCCATCGACAATAAATAATAGTTTTTCGAAGGTAGTACCTCCTTAAGGCAGCCTCCCCCAAAAGTCAGCCATGTTTCACAAACCATTTTGTAATAAGTGACCAGCGCTTCGATTCTGTTAATGTTTTTCGACTACGAATTCGTATGCGCAGAAGTGTCTAAAACCTTAAGAGAATCACACCGCAGTTAAAAAATACATATTTTGAAAGATACCCAGTGCTCAGCCGCCTAAGCATTTTTAAAAATTTGAGTGACGCCTGGTGTTAAAATTCGAAACTAATTCCTTCTCACATTCAGTTAAGGTCAAGCTCTCGGTGCGGGTACGGCCATTTTGATTATTTTGACAAGTTAGTGTGTTGAGTGTTCGTAAATAAGGTTTTTAAAAGCTGCCAGAAGAACTTGCTATTTACCCAAGGTTTGTCCTACTTCAGAATACCTTTCTTATGTAATATTTAGTGTATAAACTGGCATTTAATTGATTTTATTGGACTTCAGGAGTCATATTTATCAAACTTCTATAGCAGCCATATAGGAATTTAAAAAAAAAACTTTTTTGAAAATAAGAAACTTTGTAGCATTCTACATACGAGAGAATCAACAAAAGTGTAATAATCTGCTTGGACCCTATGGTCAGCCGCCTTTAAAGTAAAATATTTGTCGGTGGCTGAGTGAAGAAAACTAGGTAAAAATCGAATATATGTATATATCCAGTATTTTTTGTGCAGAATGGAACCAAAGAAGCGTTTGTTACGCCAATATGATGAGAATGCAGTATCAACTGCTTTAAAGGCCATCCGAGAAGACAAACTTAGCATTCGAGAGGCAAGTCGAAAATTTGGAGTACCCAGAGGAACCCTGCAAGATCGTCTTCACGGTCGTGTTGCAGAGGGACATCAACGTATGAGGCCTGATACTGTCTTGACCTCTGCAGAAGAAGAAAAACGAAAAGAATGGTGTATTATGTGTACAAAATGTGCTCTAGAAAATTTAGAATTTAATCGCAAACCGATTGAAATCCCTTCTGTGTCTCACTCTGAAAAAAAATACAAACACGCCGAAGAGGTTATTGCGTCTTTAGTAAAACAGTTACAGGAAAAGGGCCAAAATAGTCAAATTATTTTGGATGTAATCCGAAAAGCTGCACTTGAAAATTCAAGTAAACCGACATATTTACCTCAAAACTCTATAAAACCCGGAGTGTACAATAAAAACCAAGATGGAATTTTATGCTTGGAGTCACTACCGCATAATTTATATTCAACAGAGAATGGTGAACTACTCACTGAAAATAAGTCGTTCGAAATTCCTCAACCCATTTCTCATCGTCATCATACCATATCCAAGCATCATCAGAACTAGCTACATTTTTCAAAAGTAAAGTAGAAAAACTACGCTCTGCTACAGAATCCAAAACCAAAACAACATTTACCGATCACTGCTTTTCAAATCTGGCTACTTTTGAAAATACAACAGTAGAGGAAGTATCTCGGAAAGTAAATCGCCTGTGTCATAAACAATGCGTTCTTGATCCATTACCTACATGGCTGCTTAAATTGTGCATCGATGAAATAGCACCCTTTTTATCTGACCTGATAAATAAATCCTTCGTATCTGCAACTGTTCCAAAATACATGAAATGTGCCTATATCATGCCTTGACTAAAAAATGAACAATGAGAGGAAAACAAGTTGTTTCCTAATATGCAGTCGGCCTACCGAAAATTTCATTCAACGGAGACTGGTATACTAAGGGTGCAGTCAGACATAATAACTGCCTTGGACACGGGAAATGTTGTCCAAGTGTCTCTCCTGGATATGAGTGCTGCCTTTGATACTGTTGACCATTCTATCTTACTTGAACGCCTAGAGAAGGAATATGGAGTCACAAATGAAGTACATTCATGGTTCACTTCGTATCTTAGTGACAGAGAAGTTTTAGTTATGTTTCAAAACACCAAATCAAAGAGTTCTATTATTGAAACAGGAGTGCCGCAGGGTTCAGTGCTGGGACCACTATTATACCTTCTTTACACTAAAAAGATCGAGACAATAATAAGTTTTTTTAGATTGCTGTCTCATAGCTATGCGGATGACACGCAAATATATTTCCGTTGCAAACCGGATGAAAAGAGTGTGTTCAGTGATGAGAGAATTCTATTGAAAAATGCATTCAGACTATAGGATGTTGGATGACAAAGAACAGGCTTTTGCTGAATCCGAGTAAGACCGAAAATCTATGGTTAGCCACTTCTAGACGCCAACATCAGATACGCGGTACAACATTAGTTTCTGGTGAAATTTCGGCGCAAAGCGTCAAACTATTGGGTGCTTACATAGATACTAGTCTTTCCATGGATACCCAAATTAGTAAGACGGTAAGTGCATGCTTCTTCCACCTGAGGCAGTTAAAAAGCATCCGTAAGCACTTGCCATTAGACGCGGCTCGATCGCTGATAAATGCCTTTGTGGTATCCCGTGTGGATTATTGCAATGGCATATATGCAGGCCTCCCGAAGGTAAAATTGGACCGATGCAATCTGTTCTGAATGCTGCAGAAAGACTCATCTTTGGAATATCGAAGTAAAATCATATAACATCAGCTCTGCGTAAGTTACACTGGCTTCGATTTCCAGAGAGAGTTGAATTTAAATTATGCTCTCTTGTCCACAAGGCAGTCCACAACAGGGCACCAGAATATCTACGGGAGCTCTGTATTCCGGACTTGCTGCAGGAGAGGCGCCTCACAGTAACATCAGCTGTAGGCAAGATAACCCAGCCAGCGCGAAAGCGAATCGCCAAATTTGGGGAACGCGCCTTTGCGGTAGCGGGTCCTAAAGCTTGGAACGCTCTGCCACCTGCTGTTCGTAACTGTGAGAGCTAAGCAGCATTCCGCGCTAAATTAAAAACACACTTATTCGCGAAATCATTTAAATAATTAATTATAATATTATTATATTCTTTTTAGCAATTTCTTTTTCATTTATCCGTTTCAATACTTTATCTCTCGCTTATGGAGATATGATTTGAACCATTTGTGGGCATCTTGAGAAATGTTTATACTAAACATATATGTGTAAGATTGTAATATTTATCTCTGTGTACCTTATATTATGCATTTAATGTAGGGTTAATTTTAATTTTAATATTAATTTAATTTTGTTGAAGCGCCCTTGAGGTAATAGTTTACAAAAACGGCGCTATAGAAATTATCCATTATTATTATTATTATTATTAAATATCCATACCATATCGAGCGCATGGAGGTCTTTTATGTCCAGCAAAGATGAAGAGAAAAAGAAAAAAATTGAAGATGTAAAAAGTAGAAAAGAAGCCCGTTAACAAGCTAAAAACACTTTAAATGAGAAGAAAAAAAAGAATGCAATTAAAAAAAGATAACTACCTCAAACGATCGATAAAGAAAATTAAATCGAAAATCAATTAAAAAAAAACAAACTACTGATGAAAAGAAACAATTAAGCCCTAAAAACGATAAAGATGCTGAATGCTTACTGCAAGAGAGAAGTTTCTCACAAGATAAATTGGGAGAAGAATGGGTACAGTGCATGATTTGTAATGGTTGGTATCACGTTAAATGTGCTGGAGCTTAAAAATATGTATTCATTTGTGATTTTTGTTCCTTGCAACTTTTAAAAAATGAATTTATAATATACCTACTAATTGCTTCCTTTTGTAATAAAATACACTTTTTTATATAAAAATGAATGTTTTTTACTTACAACAACCATGTTGGAACGGGTGGTGGCCCAGTGGGTAGCGTCGCGGTCTCTGAGTCTAGAGATCGTCGGCGTCGGTTCGAATCCCCACTTCGACACGACTCGACTCCTATTTTCAAGCACAAGCCGCTTAGGCTTTATTGGAAATAGTATTTACAAATTGAAATATGTGCAAATATCATAAGAAGGAATAGATTTCTTTTAGGAACTAGGTGGCTGACCAATGGGAAATTGTATATTTTTAAATAAAAATATTTTTATTTTCAAATCAGTGCAAAATTTTTTCATAGCTAATTTACAAGTTCATAAATCATTTATTAAGTTTTGCGTATAAAATAAAACTGTATCTACCATTAATGATGATATAATTACAAATTGAATTAAGTTAGTGGCTGAGTACTGGAGCTATCACCCTACACGTATACTAACCTGAAATGTATTTTAATTAGGCAGCTATAATATTACATGTAGGTACCTATAATAATGTGGTTGTAAATTATATAATTAATCACGTACCTACTATAAATTGTTAGCCACTATATGAATAGGCACGCAGCACGCTACTGTTTGGTCCATGGTCCGTTGTATAAACAAACCTACTTTGAAATAGAACGCAATGTTTAGATTGCAAGTTTATTTGGGATACAGTTATTCTAAAAACAGTTTTGTTCCTTTATTAATATGTTTTATAATATTGTAGTCCACGGAATAATCCGTGTTGTAATCCTAAAGTTAGTTAAAAAGTCGGTTTACGGACGATAATTTTACGTGATAAGAAAACATTGATGAAAAATAGCATGCTTTTATGAATTCAATCGAATTATTATTACTGAATTATCATTGTTTTGTATAATACAAAGCAGGAGTTAATTGAAAATTACATTTTTTTCCATAAATTATCATTTTTTTTGTTTTTTTTCTCTCTTGTGCTGCTGCTGTCTCCCTTCTACTCGGACGCATCGGCTGATGGAGTGGAAGAGAGATAGATGCGTCACAAACCGAACGCTTAGGCCGATCGTGCCTCTCTATCGCTTGTTCCGCGCTCTCGCTTGCACACTCGGCTCAGGCGGAACGTGACAATGAGTCATGCTTTTTCGTGTGTGCAGCCGGCGTTCATCGATTTATTAGACGTTATCACGTCAAAAAAAGTAGTTAAAAAATGTTGGCTGTAATAGGTTTATTTTCTTTAATTTTAGGCACAGTGTCATAAGTGAAATATTTATTTACGTGTGATTTTTATATTAATATTTCATGTGTGATCTCTTAGGACTGGTTCTGAAGCGTAAGACTGATCATCTTACCTTCATGTATTAAAATGATCAAGATACACTGCACTTGGTGTTCCGATACAGTGCCCTATGCACCATTGGGTGCAAATAAGGGAAAGTAGTAGTAGTAGTAGTAGTCATACGTCTGAATTGTTTATCCTATAGGTAGGTACTAGGTACATGAAGACAAGATTATCAGTCTTACGCTTCAGCGTTCAGTACTAATCCAAACAAATACCTAACATAAAATTTAAAAAATATATTTTAATTCGCGAGTTCTATTCCCGATAATGATCAAGATACACTACAATTATCATCGATTGTGTGCAGATAAGAGAAAGTACATAGAGTAGTAGTAAGTACCTACCTGGAGACGTACACAAATCTTTCGATTTCCGTGCTATTTTCAAATAATCGTAAATAACTGTGCCAGAAAGAAGGACACAAGTTGGGGTGGAGCGGGATTTAATCCTACCAATCCTAATGCGGAGTCCGCGACACTACCACTAGACCACAAGCCGGTACATCAATTTAATTTATTATGTCTAATAAAACCATCAGAGGTATTTAACATGACGCATAAAGCAGATGGCAGTTGAAAGTTCAGTGAAGGTAAATAATTGATCATTGTGTAAACCAAAACACCGCTGTCGATTTCCACCATTATTTCCCCGATTCCGAGATTCCGCACCTAATATATAGATCGGCCGCAGTATACAGTAAACAGTAAACATTATCCCCGCGTGAACCGCCAAACTTTGACACCATCTCGTCATGCGTCCTGCGGCCCATAGTAGAGTACAGAGCCGAGCTTTAAGCTCCAAGCATCCAAGCTCCCATTAGTTGCTGAGCGCTGCTTGGGTGCAGATAGCTCCTCACGGGAGTGATTATTGCACATTGCACTCGGGAAATTATAGGAAAACAGAACCGGAACATCGTCCCACCGTTGCACGTTGCCGGGACCAAGTCGACTCGAAGCGTGACTGTCTCGACACTATTAATCACCATTATTTATGCTCTAAGAATTATTATACCCACTCTTATTACAATTATAAATCATAAGTTTCAGCGGGACTAATTTATTCGCGTACTGTGAAAACTTTATTTTATTTACTATTTCGGTCATTAAATAAGTGGTGATGTTTTCAAAGTGTTTATACTAAGTTTTGTGACCGTGATCTAATTAAAAGAAAACTGAGTTAATAAAAAATCAAATGATCAAGATTCACTGCAGTGCTTTATGCACCATTGTGTGCGATTAAGGAAAATTAGTAGTAGTAATAAAAACTATTTATTGAATGGATTTTTTATAAAACAGATTTAGTTTTATTTTGCCGCTTTCTTTGTCGTAGAAAGTCTGTTATTTGAAAACTTTGGTTAATTTATTTCAAAGACGCGAAAATATGAAATCGCGCCAATAAAAATTCTACGAACTGAGTCATCTCATAAATCCGCTCCAGTGACCACGTTTCCTGTATTTATAAACTCATGGGGTTATTATTCGTATCGATTATAGTGAGCTAAGCGAAAAGTTGTGTGAGTCACGCGTCCTGAGTGTCATAACAGATGTGGTGAATGTTAATGATGATCACAAGAAGCGGCTTCCTCGGATCTTGTCTCCGGAGGCGGATATCGCGGGTCGCGTATCGGCTGCTGGTGTAATTAGTGAACAGGAACTCATTAGGGAGCGGGAGACATGAAGCTGTGGAGAACCCTGAAGACTGTGGGAGCCAACAAGCTGGCGGGAGAAATTAAGGTGCCGTCTAGTCTCAGTTCCTCTAACCAAACTGTTGACACGTTTGAACTGGAAGGTAAGAGGCTTTTTAGTTGATTATAAAAATTAAATCTAATCTAATAATTTTTACAGTATTACTAAGTTTCCCGAGGAGAAACCCCCAAATACGTGTATGTTATTTCGGTAGTTTAGTTTAATTATTATAGATAGATAAGTAAAAGTAGGTACATAAGTCAAACTATGTATAAAAAAAACGTTTTTATGTCATATAGGTAGGTACCTACCTATTATATTTTCGAAGAGTCCAATTATTAACTGAAGTTTTCTGAAGAGTGGTTTTAAAAAATTATCGTAAAAAATTCAACAATACTTAACTTCAATATCAATGCATAGATGGCGCGTTCAACTCGCTGGTGGATGATTCTTGATTCGTAGCAAATATACAAAATCAAAAATTTTACCTGGTGTGGATATTCGCTAATAAGCGGAATGGGGAATATTGTAGTAGGTGCCTACATAAAGTGGCCACTTAACCCAGCCATTGACAGGTCATAAGCCCTGTAAACGCTCGAATATCCATATTCCTGAATTTGAAAAAAATCTACCTCATCTCTGTAGGGATATAAAAATAAAATATATACCTACTCCCGTCTTGGGATAAAATCTAGATTTGTGTACAAGTATTTGAACACGACCCAAAATGTTGAATAATAAAAAAGGTAAAAATGAAAACTAAAACAGGAAAGGCCTCATTTATACGTATAAAATCATTTATAATACGTATGTAGATTGGTGAATTATTGAGTAATCTTAATAATAAATAAGAATTTATAATGACAATAAATGAAAACGTGCATTTTTCTCTCTTCTAATGTTTACAAAATAATATGAAGATAATTTCAAATAATACTTTCACAAATTACGCGTGTTTTACGTGTCTACCGAAGATTGTTCAATCTACATAATAATATTCCTATCTCTAAATAGTATAAGAAAGTTTGTCCTATTTTATAATACATTCTTTGTAATTCGTATCTGATTTAAAGTGTCCGATGGCGCTATAAATTCACGTTACTGTCAATACTCCAATCGTCAATCAACAAGTCACCCACTATTACATCAATAACGATTAATTAACTCGTTTATAGTTCAGGCGCTCAAATTATTCTTGACCGTAGTGATTCTAAACCAGACGTTACATTCCAAAAGATGTACTTACAAGTTACAAGAGATATTTAGTGTTTAGTAGTCGCAGAACTGGTACGGGACGTGGACCTGACTTGGGAAGACGCTCGGGAACTAGAGGCCGAGCGCTTAGCTTGGAGGCAGTTTGTGGAATTCATATGCTCCACATGGAATGACGATATTAGACATAGGTTCCTCGTCATATCCGCTCTCTATGTGGAGCGTATGGATTCCTTGAAACTTTATCCAAGGCGCCTGAAAGACGTCTCACACCTCGATCAGCTACAACTAAAGGCAGGGTTTTAGTACCGATCCGTAATCAGCGCACAAAATTTGGAGAGCGCGCTTTTGCGGTTGCGGGCCCTGTGGCTTGGTATGCTCTCCCACCAGAAGTGCGCAACTGTGAGAGTGAAGTGATATTTCGAAAGAAACTTAAGACCTATATGTTCTCTAAATCTTTTGATTAATTTTGATAATGGTATTTCCTACTCAGAAATTGAGTTTTCACTCACTTTAAATTTTCCGAGCCGTTAAATTTAATATTTGAAGCGCCCTTGAGGTATATTTATACGAAAAAGGCGCTATATAAATTATCCACAATAATAATAATAATAAAGTAAGCGACAGTAATGTAGTAGGTAGTAGATAAAAAAAATACCAACTCAACTTTCTCCAAAAACTTAGTCGATTTAGATCAAATAAAGGGTATCTTTGATTTTGAACGGGTTAAATTAGGAGGTACCTATTGGCCACTAATATAATATACACATGTACATATCTATATATACATGAAAATAAGACATCCAAAAATATCCTTCCTTTGTTGATTTGAAGCAGACAGAATCGTCATCCTCGTACTGAAACCAAAATATGACCAATTGCAAGTCTTCCTAATTTCGCAGCCATAAATTTAAGTTTTTGAGTCTAATATACAAAAATATTTCAGGGATTTTTTTTATCCCCACATTTGACAGTATTTTCTTACAAAAGAATGTAGCCCTGCTTTAAATTTACATTATAAAATGTATTTCATGATATTTTAACGGTTTTAATGCTTTTTACTGCACCGAACATAATGTTTTTATGATCACAGTCACTCCCTAATATCACTGAATAGAAAATAGACTCCCTAATATAAAATATTATCTCCATCAAGAGAGAATAAATTTAATTTTAAATTAATTGTATTATGAAGTCAACAAAATTATCAACCCTCATAATTTATTTATGAGGGACGAATAACAAAAAAATGTAGTTATGCATTGTTGTAAAAAAACACTTCATTTAATTATTCTGGATTTAATTCCACGATTTACAATTAAATGTTGCAATAGAATTAAACGCTTGGCCAGCGATCCCGGGGGTCCTTAATTATTTTCAATTAATTAAAACTTTATTCCACTTAATTACCTAAGTAGATAAAGGGCAGTTAACACTTGATTGAACGTGGCCAATCGTTAAATATCTGGCGATAAACGGAGTGCAATGCTATCTATCCTCCGTTATAATTAATACACCATTTATACACACTGTACTTACCACCTACCACAAGAAAGTAAGGTGAACACATACCTAAATATAGGTAAGCATGCTGTAGACAAAATAGCATAGCGTCAGTAATATTTTCTTATAAAAACTGAAATATTATTTTGTTGATTGATTCGGCATTCACTTAGTAACTTTTCATAATGAATTATGATTAAATAAAACGATGTTATGTGTTACTATTGTTGTGTGGGTAAATTCTATTTCTATCGAATAAACCAATAGTAACACATAACATCGTTTTATTTAATCATAACTGAAATATTTGTTTAAAAGTTTTGATTAATTTCACTTCCAACCTGTAATTAAACATGTTTCCAGAAGGAAGGTGAATAGGTGTTATATGAAATAAGTAGTTTAAAATAAAAGTGTGTTTCATTTCATTAATATGAAAAAATCGACTGTTTTTATCATTATGTCAGATAATTTAGTAGTAAAATAAATCACTTTAACTTAACTTTGAAACAGAAATCAAAAACAGAGGTTTTATAATCATTATTATTATGGACAATTTTATTTTATTTTATCACCTCAACAGGCCAGGAGGCCCAATAACAGATGTCATGTATGGTTATCAAATGAAGGGCTAAATGGGGAATGTTGTAATACATCAAGTGGCCACTTAACCCAGCCGATGACAGGTCATAAGCCCTGTAAACGTCTAGATAATCCACATTTCGTTTCCAGAGTTCCACTGGCTCTGTTGGGATATCAATAATATTTGATTATTGGTTATTTTGGCAGCGGCACTAACATAATTAATGGTACCAAGACGGTCGTAGCAAATAAGTAATTATCAAATGAGGCAAAATTGGCAGCTAAACCCTTATGTATGCAAACAAAGCATCGAGTTGGGAAAAAGGACGAAATAAAAGTTCGTAAGCTTTCACGGCCTTCAGAATACAGGTTCTTTTTTCTGGGTTATTATGCCGTGTTTGTGGGCTTTGTGTTGCCGACGTTTCGGAGCACAATGCAGTGTCCATCTTTAGGGCTGATGTATGAGTATAGTCTTATGTGTATTTAAGTGGTCATGAATAGCGAATAAATGATGAAAGAACGGCTAAAAGAATCTATGATGCGAGTGAGCCTGAATTTTGCTGGTCGTTCGACAACTCAAGTCGAAAAATAAGTTGCACAGAGGAGCATGGAGAGAATTATGCTTGGAATAACATTAAGAGACCGAAAAAGGAACGATTGGATCCGACGCCAGACAAACGTCTGCGACGTGGTGGAGCGAATTGCTTGGTTGAAGTGGAAATGGGCCGGTCACATAGCCAGAATGACGGACGACAGATAGACGAAACGCGTTCTGGTGTGGAGACCGAGAAATCAGAGGCCTCAAGGACGTTCACCGATGAGACCCATGGACGACATCAGGAAGTCTGCTGGAAGACAGTGGATGGGGACGGCGCAGGATCGGGAGGAGTGGAGACGGCCTATGTCCAGCAGTGGACCTCAACGGCCTGAAATGATGATGATTATTATTATAATTATTATGGATAATTTATTTAATTTATTGATGATGTATAATTTATTAGGTATATTAAGGTGCCTGCATACTTCGATTCTGAACAAAAACATGAGAAACATCCTGTCTGCACAAAAATACATTTATTTTGAATATTATAATCCTGCTCGATGAAGAACGCATGATGATCCGATATATATTATTGTGATAGTTAGGTTCTCAAAACAACATCTGTGTTATTACTTTAACAGATCGTTCATTCTGTCGACCCATTTTTTGCTGATACCTCCATAAAAATTTGTCGCATTTTAAGATACAGATTACCTAGGCACTCAAATAGTTTTTAGTCAGAAATAACGTTCAGATGTTAAGAACTCGGGTAAAAAAATTCTGATAGAAGTGACAGTGCAATGAATAACTAAATAACTAACTAACCATCACGCCATTTCCCCGTAGGAGTAGGCAGAGAGGATAGAACGCCATACCACTCTGTCCTGACATACTTCCTTTGCTTCCTCTACATTCATACATCTTCTCATACACAAACGCCGATTATTCCGATTTTTCACATGTCCACTTTCAAGTAATTGTTGTACTTGGTCATGCCATGTCTTTCTCGGCCTTCTTCGGCTTCTACATCCAGGCACACTTGCTTCTTTTAGCCGTTCTTTCGTCACTCATTCGCTCCACATGACCAAACCATCGTAAAAGCCCCTTCTTCATTTTGTCGATAATGCTTATTTCAGCCTTGCACTCTGCTCTAATTTCGACATTTGTACACCTATCATACATAGTCTTACCACTCATTCGCCTGAGAGATCGCATTTTCAAAATTAGCTCTGTACTATGTACGTAACTTGCACACCCCTGCCCCTGCCCTGATTTTAAAAACGTCACGTCCCAAAGTGTCAAGGTTCAAAGAACATAGATACTCCAAAGTATGATTGAAAAAACAGAGATTTTTGTTTTTTTTCGGTTCCAAACCTTATCACCGACACTTATCTTTGTGTGAAGGGTTTTTTTAAGGTCGAGGGAGTGACATCTAGATTATTCAAATCTCAGTTTCTCACGAAACTTTTTTGAGGTTACAATAATTTTTGTTTTAAAATGAGCAACGCAAATACATAAATATTTGCATTTTATGTCCATAAATAAGTAAATTATTATGAACAAGTATTAGTATTTTCTTACCAAGGACTATAATAATAATAATTACCAAGTCAAATGACTATACCTACATACTGTAACTATTCTTGCAGATATAAGCCAGAGAAGACGCAGCGAGTCTCCCGACTCTGGCCTGCCGAAGGAGAGGCTCGCCAGGAGGGTGCTCATCCAGCTGGACCGCAGGACTGGGGGGGACCTGGGCCTCATACTGACAGGTGATGTCATCATATTCTCAACACGTATACTCCAGAGGAGGGGCTGCGAGTCCCCTGACTCTGGCCCACTTCGGATTAGCGCATTTCGAAGTGACTTACAGTCCAGCATAGGGTCCCTGGCGTCCTTAATATGAAATTCTTAAAAATATATAAATACCTACGTATTCATCCTACCTTATAGCTATCATTCTACATAAATATACCCAAGGTTGTAGCTTAAGTACAGTTTTTTACCTTGTAAACTTTTCTTTCGTCCTTAAAATTAAATGTGTCGGTGATTAATTTATTCTTATTACCTAACAAGAACTGCTTACTTTTTTTTACTTTACCTATACAATAGTGAGGGATATGAATATGACTCAAGCATTATTTTATATTGATTTTCTCTATATTAAAATGTAAATCTTTTCTAAATATTTTGTTGATTGATTCGGCATTCACTTTGTAACACTTCATAATGAATTATGATTAAATAAAACGATGCTATGTGTATTTTAGCTACCTTCTTCGTATTTTACCATCACCACTGTTCCAAGGAACACATCTTGATGTGTTTTTTTTCTATTTTTTCTATTACTTCCATCATTCCATGTATCAATATTTATGTTACCCTTGTGTCTAGATTCTTAAGTATTGCAATTTAATTTTTCTGTATTTTTCTGTATAACGTATGTATTCTAATTAAGTGTCTTTTCGTATAGTATATATGTATAATGTATATATAGTTCCCATAGTATAGATTTATTTAAAAAAAAAACACTGCTTATAATATTTTTCCTACGAGCATATTATAGACGTTAAGTATCATCATAAATAACAGGTGTAATAGACAGACGAGATTTTTTTTTTCATTGTGTAAACTGCTGGCAAACTGTCAAGAAGCATAGGTCCCTATATTATGGAAACACCTGTGTAAGTATCTAATAATATAGTCCTCGGTATACATCCAGTTATCATTTTTAACTTTATTCTCTGATAATAGTAATAACAGATAAAATAACCACCTGATTTCATTTCAAATTTCCCTATAAGGTGATTACGCAGTTTATTTTTTATAAACTTTGAATTTAATTGATATTAATATGCATTGTAAATAAGTACTATATTGCTAAAACAACGGGTTACTTTGCTACTACTGCTAGGAACTACCAGGGGGTATAGTGATTTTTTTTGAAACCGAAAAATCATACATTGCTGAGGGGGAAATTACGAACCAACCTTCTACTCACAACTATTATAGAGTCCTCTTTCATTCAACCTAAATAAAAATCAAGTGACCACTTTAACCTGCCCGCTTAACGTTTATAATAGATATCCAATATCCTTATCAAAACCATCGTCAATCCATTCACGCACCCTAGTGGAGCTTATTCTACTGACTGATATCCATATTTTTTCCTAAACTTCCTTGTCTCAAAATCATTTTGTTCAAACATTTTTAGCCGTTGATCGGCTCGCGATAATGGAGAGGTGTTTATGATTAATCGACAGTCTATAAAGAAGTTGAGTAGAGGAATACGTAGTTAATTGCTGTCACTTAATGATTGTAAAGAAACGGACGCTCCGGAGCAGCGGGGCCGCCCACCATCTTCCGTCTATTTATACTCCAACCTGCGGCGCATGTCTGTCCAGAAACTCTAACAAAATAGCGAACTTTACCAAGTCTGACATCGCCCTCCTCCCAACACGTCGCGCGGTATAATTCAATCATCATGTTCTAGGTGAAATCGACAAACTAGTTCAATTCGGAAGTGCAACAGAAGGAAAAGTGCATACAAAGACGCAACTTACATTTCGCTGCAGTCGTAAACTTGGTGGCATGGCGTCCCGGAGCTAAATTCAGACGCGACAAATTACAAAACAAGTCACGAAAACTCGTCGTGTCTCCTTTACAGTGTTTTGGTTTCCTGTGGTTTCACGTGTGCGAGAAAAGTGTTTTGCATAATTCTAAACAATTTCAGCGAAAATACGGTTAAAAAAGGAATGCAGATGCTGCGAATATCAATTTATGTTAAGTTCTGAGAAATATTTTGATGAATAAAACACGAAAATAGACATGAATTTTCAAGAAAATCATGAAATTATGACAAATTTGTGTAAAAGTACTATTTATTTGCAAGAAATACGTAATAACTATTAAAATTTATATAGTTTAGCATAAATAATCACCTGTTTGAACCAGGTTTGTAGTCCAATGGTTTATGTCTCGGACCCCAAATTAGAATCCCTAGGTTCGAATCCCACTCCTCCACAATTACTTTTTTTTCTACTTCCTGACAGTTATTTAAAAGCAGCCAAATGAAATATTTTTGTGATAAATCTCTGTTTAACCGTGTTCTGAATATATGTTTTCTCGGTGACATTTCCCGCGATATTATTCGTTAGTTAGTGTTGTAAATGAAGAGACGCCGCGAGTGGTGGATCCGTTCAAGTGCCGACCATGTTCGGGTCCTTCAAATTCCCCTCGCTGAGGCTGCGGGCCCCCAAGGATGAAGGGCTCCCGGGCGCTGCGCCCCCCGTGAGGAGCAAGCCCCCCAAAACTCCGGTTCTAGGAGCCAACCGACTCAAGAGACACCAAAGAAGTATGCAGTTTTCTATTTTACTAAAAAATAAGTTTTAACGACAAATTAATTAAATGATTTAATCAACAGAATTCAATTTTTTGTAACATTGGTAAACACAGCTGGTCTACTTGTAGATACATAGCTGTTGTGGTCCATCATCACCAAAAAAATAATCGTCAAGTTTTTGGGTTATAAAGGTAAGTACCTACATACTGGCGCTATTTTGAGGAAAACATATTTTTTAATCATCATTAAAAATTTATGGCAAGGCACTACGTCTAAAAACATTAAAAATTGATCACTTAATCAGCTATCAATTTTATACAAATACGTAATTAAAGTATGTTTGTCAAAGAGTTAAATGCGTCGGAACAAGTGAATTCGTGAGTTCTTCCCTGAGAACATTGGAGCCGTAAATGACGAGGGTGAGTGCTTTCATCAGAACAGCCATCATGAGTAGTGATATCAAGGAAATACTAGACGGTACTTGTAATGGTACAAGGCGCTCGTCTGACAGTTTCGGTCATGTTTGGGGTCAGTATAGGTAGGTACATAGATTTATAAACCAAAGAAAAAACATCACCTCAATGACAAAAACAGAAAATATAGCTTCAGTGAAAAGAAAGCTTCAGGAAAAGAAACTCAGAAACACAACTTTACTAAGGCCGACTATTGTAATATATCAAGGATTTGACTGACATTGGCTGGTCTGATCTACTCAATATCAATTCGGAACTAAATGCTCAGGTTGAGCACTTTTATACTAAAATAAACAATGTAATTAGTCTCCATGTAGGTACTCACTTTTAAACTTAAACTTGAAAGATATCATCAAATAATATCTTCCTTCCGTGCAGGCGGAAATAAAATTCCTATTAGATACTTCTAAACATAATGCTCGATCTTATGAAAATTTTACTAAATAAAAATGGAAGGGTTTTATAAAAATTGATCCGGTGAAGTCAACGATCGCATTTCTTACAAAAACGGAACTTTTAATGGTCGTATTTCGCTTATTAATAATCCGATTTATAGTTCTATCAATTTTTATGAAAGTAATCGTGTGATGGATTCACTTTTTCAATTTAAGTTTTTTTCTATATTTTCCTATTTTTCATTTTGTATTTTACAGTTTTCTTTCAGCATCGGCACTTAAAAGCGACACCACTTATTACAGAGACACAAAAATGTGTGTTTATTTTGGTCTTTTATCTTAAATGGGTGACTTAAGCTCTTAATTCCATTAAACATTTACTTTATCGTTACCTACCTAAATAATATATTATTTTAGAAGACATCCGGAAAGCGTAAACATGCTAAGTGCTAAATGTATACATGGAAAATAATATAAGAATTTTCTCTTCCAAAAAATCAAAGAGTTTATTTAAACATTAATCTTAAAAATATCGGGTTGACGTTTATTATATATCTACTAAAGACAATTGACTTAACAAAAACATTTTGAACGTATACAAATACTTGTAGATAAATTACTGGATTATACCCATGCTGGGCTGATATCAGATATTATTGATATCTCAACAGAGACAGAGAAACTCTGGAAACGAATGTGGGTTATCTAGGCGTTTACAGGGCTTATGACCTGTCATTGGCTGGGTTAAGTGGCCATTTGATGTACTACAACATTCCCCATTCCGCCTATCATCTGATAACCATATTTATGACAAATTTTTGAAACTTCTATATATGTTGGGTTTGTACAGAAGTATCCACATTTGAGTTGGTTTTTCGACAGATTTTAATATTTTTTCTCTCTATTGATATCTGTTGAGGAGATGGTTAAGCATTTTTTGGCAATCTAACTTTATTGGTGTAGGTAAGGTAAGGTAAGGTAAGGTGTTCCATATGCTCCAATTGACTTACACTGCAGGGGTTCCGAGTTCGATTCCTGTCAAGATCATTAAAAAAATGAGTTTTTCTAACTATCGAAGCTTACAAGAGGAATAGATAAGCTCCGAGAAAACTTCATGGTTTGAATTTATAAGAGAAGTAACTTGGTTCTGCATAATACCTAGTGATAACACATGTACTGTGTGTATCTACTGCTCGTAAACTCAGCATAATATACCTACCTACATCTTTTATTTCTTTATGTTTTCGCTTTTGAACAGCGTAACATTTTTTGTTGCCTATTAATTTTTTTTCTAAAATACCTTATCCTGATTTTGTACTACATAAAATATTCAAGCAAATTTAAGTATTATTGAGATTTAATTTTTTTTCTCAATGCTTAGTTTTTTTTTAAAAAATAACTAATTCCACGGTTCCATGGAGAAATCGGTTTTGGGCAGCCGATGTCTTTCTTTTGGGCCTAGTACTTCTTTTCTTAAAACACAAAAAGGTTTTTTTTTCAATAGTCACACCACTGTGGAGTGGTGACCCTCAACTTTCGCTGTCACAGCTGCAACACTCCACCCAACTTCAGATGATAATCTTATAATTTTCTCTCGTTTTTCAGTACTCAATTTTAAATATATTACCATAGGTATTTCTTAAAATAATCAACACACTTGTAATAGCCGTGATAATCAAAAGTATTAAATCATAAAATCTGAAGTATAGTTTCATCTAAATAAGCCAATAAAAAAATCAGACGATCTCTCAGGCGAAAGCGTGGTAAGACTATGTATGATAGGTGTACAAATGTCGAAATTAGAGCAGAGCGCAAGGCTCAGATAAGCATTATCGACAAAATTAAGAAAGGGTTTTTACGATGGTTTGGTCATGTGGAGCGAACGAGTGATGAAAGAACGGCTAAAAGAAGTTTAAATGCAAGTGTGCTTGGATGTAGAAGCCGAGGAAGGCCGAGAAAGACATGTACGACAAGTACTTGAAAGTTGACATGTGAAAATTCGGAATAATCATGTGCATGAGAAGATGTATGAATGTAGAGGAAGCAAAGGAAGTCTGTCAGGACAGAGTGGTATGGCGTTCATCCTCTCTGCCTACCCCGACGGGGAAATGGCGTGACGGTTAATTAGTTAGTTAGAAAAAAAAAAAAAAAAAAAAAAAGAAAAAAAAAAAAACTTATTAAAAAAAATATTTCCAGAAAATATTAATTCGATAGGTAGACCGTCATGTCAGTGTACAACATACAATGAGGGACATGTTAATCCTGTCTTATTACCTACTGTAAGTTTTAAGTACCTATAAATTACAAAAATGGTAGTACCTATATAATATTGACGAACTTTACAGCTTAATAATTACCTATTACTACTATTATGCCTAGGTACTTACATAATATACAACATGTACGTTTAGTAAATGTGGATCAACAATGGGATTCATCAAATTAATGAATCCTATTGTTGATCCACACAATATAGTGGAACTAACCTTGTATTGTTTTGTAAAATTATTGATCTATTGACGAATCAATGAAAATAATTATAACTCGTGACCTACCTTCTCTATGATTTTCTATTAGTTACTAGTTAGTACATAAATATATCAGACCGTGAATTCTAAACTGAACTAAGTCAAAAAACTTTTGGGGATTCGCAAAAACGGAACTTTATTTCAGTGTTGCTTCATTGAAAGTTTTTTTTTTTTAATTTAATATCTCGACATGGGAAAGAGATCAAAATAAAGACATGCTTCTTGGACAGAAATTGTCAGTTAAACAATTGCAATGTAATAAGTTTAGAGGATTGACGGTTACTTTTCCCGCGGCCGTTGCTCCATATGATCGTAGTCCTCGAATGTCTCCCTGGAATTTAGCACTAGTACCTACCTACAACGCTGTTCCTTAAAGCTGAAGGGCTGAATGAATTGATGATTATAATAATATTGTTCAATGCGTTTAGATAAACACAAAAATTAAGAATATCTTATACAGAGAACCTTAAAACAAATTCAAACTCATCAAACGCCACCTACAAGAAAAGGCAGATATATGCGGGTGAGCCCAATGTCATGTAAGATACTGTATTATGTAATATATAAGTGATTCCTCCAAGTAAGAGACCTTTCGTTAAAACTGCTTAAATTTCAAAATTAATATTCCTGTTAAAAGATTATGTTTTTCACCTTTTTTCTCGGCATATTACCTGGGCAAGAAGAAAAAAGTGACAGTATCAGCAAAATTGTTGGTTTTAATTTGACAACAGCGAAAGTTAATAATATACTTTCATACCCTTGGCATAGAAAACAATATATTTGCTGGTGTTCACATTCTTACTTATACATAATATGTATATACACTAAAAATATATGGAAAATTGTGTGGGAAACTGTAAATCACTATCTTGTATTCAAAAGAACAGCGAACAAATAAAAAATCTGGTGCCAAAAAGATCTTCACTTTTATAACGTTAGAAGAATAATATTATCTTTAGGTGCCTTGGGTGTTCTTTACAAACGACTTATTTGTAGACTAATCATTAAAATTGACTGAAACTTTTAAATACAGACTGAAAACTTGAACAATTTAAAAAAGAAGTATTAATTTTTTAAAAAATAAGGTTATTCACGCTTTTCTCCCAATGAATATGTTCATGAACGTATATTTCTTAAAAATTGCTAATTAACTCGATACATTTAAGACATACTCGTACATACATACATACAATATACCTATCGCATCTGAGTATAATAATAGTTGTACTAGTCCAAAATTGTCATTTTTATCATTATCAATATTTACCTACAATTTATAGTTATATTATTTAGTAATAAAAAAAATTGGGAATTTCCTGAAAAAAAATAATTTTTTTAATTGCTCCTGGAGATGATTAGAATGCCATATATCACCAATGTACATTTTCTTCGCATTAATACATAATTTTCTAATATCCAACTAATTTGTAACGACAATAAATTATTTTGTTGGCATTTTTAATTTCCGACGACGATTATTGAGTTTTAAACTTGTGCGTTGAACAATGTGTATGAATTAAAATTCCGCTTCCTTATGTAAAGGTAGAGGTAGGTATAAAGTATAAAAGTGTAACAGGCATGAATCTGTTTAATGTTTCGTGGAGAGATCTTGTACTAAAAGGAATTCTAATTAGTGGCGCACTTCACGATCACTTATGTCTATTTAAAACTTCCCCTTCAACGCGAAGATCTTGGATTCTTTGCACCTACGAAACTTTGTCTATTTTATACAGTATAATAAATAGCAGATATTTTTTGTAAAAAAATGTGTAAGTAACTGAGTGAATCCTTTAAAAAAACTATAAGAAAGTCTGAGGAACCTACACATAATTTCTAATCATTTTTACGAAAATATACCTACCCCGAAACCTGAAAATATCACCCCGAGAATACTTGAGTCTTTGAACTGAGAATGCCACTTTATAGCTGACACTGACCGCCACATTTCTGTCCAAGAAACATGTTTCTATCTCTGTACTATGTCGAGATATGATGGTTTTTAATTCCAATTTCACTGAGACAGTCCTGAAATAAAATCACATGTTTGCGATTTTCCAAAAGTTGACTTTTTTACTTGCAGTGCAGTTATTCACGGTGCGATATGTGGTTTTGAACTCTCAACCAAGTATAGGTACTTGACTAATTAATAAATTTCTTACTTATTTTATGATTTTTATGTTTTCTTTACAGGACGTTCTGAACCAGGACTATTACCCACAGTAGCCGGATTTAAGAAGGACTCCTCCGTTCAGGATGCTGACAGGCTCGCACCAGGAGACAGGATATGCAGCATCAATGGCATCGCCACGGCGAGACTCACTAACGAGGAGGTACTGGCACTCCTGGACAATGTGGAGGAGAGAGCTTCCATGGAAGTGGAGTACTACCTGCCGAACTATGGTAAGCCATTTCACTTAACAATGGCATCTCCACGGCGAGGATTAGGTACCTACGAACGAAAAGATTCTGGCCAAGGAGGTTATACTTTAATAATATTGAGTTATAATAAACGGAGATAGATAAACGCTTACATTAATCAAAGAAAAATGAATCATGAACGATAAAGGAATTACCTGATAATTAAAAAATATTTGAATACCGTGTAACTTGACGGCATTGCCTACCATCATTGATTTATTAATACACCTAGATCTGCCTTGCAGAGAAAATTATTTAGAAAAAGTAATGACACGAAGATTATGCACCTTTAATTCTTACCAATAAACTTACACGGGTCGACCTATCAGAGCCCTTTAACTACCAGCAAGCATCCGCCCGCAAAAGGTATGGGCTATATATGGGGTTACAGTAACAGTATACAATACTAACCCGTTTCTTATGAGCAGCGTTCATGAATTTTACGATCCATCTAAAATGACTTTTTTTCTTGTAATTGTAATTGTAATTACTTAGAAAGAAAACTTCTTTGAATATTAATTATTTAAGGCTATGTAAACAAATATAAAAAAAACGTTTACATGTGGAAAATTACACTATCTTTTTTGTTAATTTTACCCGTAAGGATTTTACACGGTTTCATGACACAGGAAGGCATTTTGGATTGTTTTCTGGACGTCCGACCCGGCCAAATGGAGTTGGAGGTTTTGGCGGAGTTGGAGGTTTTGGCGGAGTTGGAGGTTTTGGCGGAGTTGGAGGTTTTGGCGGAGTTGGAGGTTTTGGCGGAGTTGAAGTATCATTCATTTTTTGGGTTCAGTACATATCTAAGTGTAATAATAAATCAATGCCTACCATACAATAATGTACGTAACGCCAAGCTGTCAATCTGATTTTAAATATGTATTCGTTGAGTCGCTACCCACGGTTTTCGCAGAAATTATTTATCTTTCTGTAAAATTAAATCGTATTGCATAGAAAAAAGTCTTTATAATTATCGAGATTTGGTAAAATGTTAGTGTTCCCTACTTGGTTCTGACTATCCTGGTCAATGCGGAGATTAGATTAGATTTGTTTTAGATCAAACTCGCTGTATTAAAAAAAGAATTTTTTATGTGCTAATAAAATCGGCACTTGTTTTTAAACCTACATAGGTGTTTGAGCCCCTATTAATAGGACCTCCTTACCTTTGAGGCGTTTAGAATATGGTGTCGTTATAAATAAATAAAACATTGAAATCGGGATAAAACTTTATATAACTGTGCCGGGGGGTTTAAGAACAAAAATAAATTTTGTGACGGATGAATGACAGCTGCAACAACTGACTTTTACTACACACTGACAAACAGTAGGTACTAATCTCCCATCTTGATCTGATACATAATCCCCCAAACAGAACTGAAAGCTGCAACTGAAGCAGCATAATAATGTCAAACAGACCGGCTTATCGGATTCATTTTGCAGTAAAGGAGTATAGTATCATCTGCCAAAGATTATATACATTACATGTATATAGGTGCCTACCTATGTAATACAATTTTGTAAGCTACTGGTTAGATAGAGGAATAACATTGTATTGGTAAGCCAGAATTAGAATCCATTAAATGGATATCGACCCTAAATCTCGTTTTTGAAGATAAAATATTGCATGCACGTGCTGATGTGCTTATCTTTCAACAAATATCTACTAGTATGTAGGTACGTAGACTAAGGCGGTGATGTACCTAGGATGAGCTCTTAGGGGAGACGCGATTTTTCGGAAATTTTCATAAAACTTACAAAAAAAATTTCCAATAAAACTTATGTTTTTTGGATTTTGAGAGACAAGACCTTCCCAGACCTCTGCAAGATCTGTGTTAGGTAATATCTACGAAAGTACGCATGCGTAAGAAATAGGTACCTACAATATTCATTGTTACGAACGCTCTAAAAATGCAAAACCTTTATCTCGTGAGGATAATTTTGGTAATATCGTTTTCCCAATCTCGTACAGCATTCAATAACTTAAACCCTTATAACACCCTTCAAAGGTTTGTCGTCATTACCTACCTATCCTTTTTATACCCGCTTTCTAGGCGGAGCATTAAGCATTACCTATATTATAATATTATGTATATATGAAGGATGTAGGTATACCTAATATTATGTTATTCGAAATATGGGTAAATATAATCGTCGACTTATTGTGTTGATGTATATAGGTAGGTATAGATATTTGTGAAAACCTCACAGTAAAATGAAATGAAGACTTTATACGGGACAGAAAACTGTACAGTTTCTTATGCAGTTTGCAAACTGTCCTGTATAAAGCGATAACTGTATGGAATATTAAATGGTCGGCGCGACGTTTGGCTTACCTGACAGTTAATGTTTTTTTATGTAAACATTTTAAGTGGGTATTGATATATTGAATGCTTTGAAAAATTGACATTATCAAATATATAACAATAACAACTTACGATCGCGCTTAAAAAATATACATATTTAGCGTGCCTTTTGACAAACTGCACAGTTTTCTGTATAAAGCGCACATAAAACAAAAAATCCAGCCTTTTTTGACATAAAACAACTTCGGTAGCTCTGATGGTATGTACCACATAAAATATTTCTTTAATGTTATTAAATTTATCCTCTGTAACGGATGCTTCGCTGATTTATCACCTAAAAGCACAGCGTAACCGAAGGATGTTGACATTATTATGAATGTAAACTGACGTTCAACGTCTCGTCTGCGTCTGGCCGAATTTGCAGTAGGTAAAATTATAAGCGTCGCGTCGCGTCGCGCGTCGGCATCACTATTTCACGAAAACCGCAACGCCTGTATGTTGGTTCACGGAGCTTTAAAGCTTTGTTTCAAAAAAGGTTTCATTTTTGCGTAGCGAAACAACCAAGGGACACGGTGCTGTAATTAATTAATGCCATACGCCCCGTTAATTGACATGTTCACATAAAAGTAAAAAACGAAAGTCTAGGTAATGTTTCAAAACGTGCGAATTTTTTTGCTTTAAAAAAATATTATAGGATGACTTATAAAGCGCCGTTTTCGTGTGAAATCACCTAAAGGGCGCTGTACATAATTAGGTAGGTATGTAAAAAAAAATGGGTCGCGGGTTCGATTCCCAATGGGGGTCAATATGAAATATTTATTTATTTGAATGTGATTTTCATACAAAAATATTTCATATATTATGTGATACCATGGACTGACGCCGAAGCGTAAGACTGATCATCTTACCCTCAGGGTAAAGTATGTATTATTATAATGTTTCACTGCATTTGGTGAACCAATGCAGTGCCCTATGCACCATTGGGTACGGATAAGGGAGGATAGTAGAGTAATAGTAGTAAAAAACTACCTTACCTACCCCAAGCATGTATTCTTAGTAGGTACTGTTTAAAATAATTCCAAATACCGTTTCGTGTCCGGCCTCTAAATAATTTAAGTCAAATGCGTATCAAATCCTAACACGACATATTAATAAAATTTCACTTGATAATTTCAAATAATTGTAGGTACCTACCTACTGCAATCGCAGTTGATGGAATCCATATGCTCCGCTAGGAGCAAAAAATATAGAGTGATGAATTGGCAATGCGATTATGCATCTATGCAAAGCCGAGCTTTTGGTTTCTGGAAATATCTTTTTCTAATATCATGCTTTTCGAATTTACTGAAAACTGGATAGGTAGGTAGGTAGGTATATGCAGGTAGGTACCTACGAGAGCTAAACGAAATACTCCGCGATAAGATAGACTGAATAATGAAAATAATCGTTCGATAAAATCTTGAAAGTATGCAAGTTTTACTACTAGGTTTACTTTATCCGCACCCAATGGTGCATAGGGCACTATACACCAAGTGCAGTTTTGATTATTTTATTACATGAAGATAGGATGATAAGGTTTATTCACCAATAATAATAGATAAGTTCTAGATTTATCGAATTAGAATTATATAAATAAAACACTTTGATTTTTGTCCTAAACTTTTCATTGTATATTTATCTTCAGTTTTAAAATACACCTGATGGACAGAACTGCGTGTCCGAAACATGTCGTGTTAGAAATAAACTCAGTGTGACAAAAATCAAAGTGTTTTTATTTATATAATTCAATAAGGTTTATTCCAAAATATTAACGCCGATTCAATAAATAATTATCGAATTAGTCCTGTTTTCAGAAATAAAAAAGAAATATTTATAATTAATACAGAAAAACAATGTTTTTTTTTTCAGATTCCCAAAGTTCGCTCTGCATAACCAGTCGGGTGAGCCAGGTCCCCGTGGAGCGCGAGGGCGGCTCGCTGGGGGTGACGCTGCGGGCCGCGGGGGGCGGCGCCGGCGGGCGCGGGGCGCTGCTGGTCACGCACGTGCGCCCCGGGGGCCCCGCCCACCGCACGCACAGGATCAAACCCGGGGACAGGCTTCTCAAAGTTGATAATGTAAGCTGTATAGGCAACACCTCCTCTACTTCAGGGGGTGGTGGTATAGGACATAATGCTCTCCCATCCCTTTCACTTTTAAGATGAAGCATTTACTTTGCCTAAATTTAAATAAAATACTGTACCTAAACCTAGGTACCAGGACCTAAAGTCATACCTACGTTCAAATCAAAAACAAAATTGAAAAGACAATAAATAATAATGTGGTTAATACTTATTAACTAACTAGCTAACTAACCATCACGCCCATTTCCCGTAGGGGTAGGCAGAGAGGATAGAACGCCATACCACTCTGTCCTGACATACTTCCTTTGCTTCCTCTACATTCATACATCTTCTCATGCACATACGCCGATTATTCCGACCGTGGAGCGTAAAGGGCGGCTTTTGGGGGTGACGCTGCGGGCCGCGTGGGGCGGCATAATGTATCGGGCGCGAGTCCGCTGCTGGTCACGCACGTGCGCCCGGGGGCAAATATTTATAATTAAACCACAGGAAAAACCCGAATATAAACAGATTCGCAAAGTTCGTATGTAAAATTTTAAAAAGGACTTTTTTTAAATCAACGTAAATTAACACAAAAACGGGATAGCGGCAATGTCAAGGGGTTGTGTATGTAAGGTAAATAGAACATCTTTGTAATGCACTCTACTTCAGGGGGCACATAGGACATAATGCTCTCCCCATCCCTTTCACTTTTAAGATGAAGCGCCCGGGGGCTTTGTGCCTAAAGGATTAAACGCCGGGGAAAGGCTTACTCAAAGTTGATAAATGTAAGCTTTAGGTACCAGGACCTAAAGTCATACCTAACGTTCAAATCAAAAACCTTTTCACTTTTGAAAATGACAATAAATATTAACTGTTTGCCTAATATTAAATATTATACTGTTAAATATTATAAACAAAACTAGGTACCTGGGACCTAACCACGTTCAAATCAAAAACAAAATTGAAAAGACAATAAATAATAATGTGGTTAATACCATTAACTAACCATCACGTCCCCGTAGGGGTAGGCAGAGAGGATAGAACGCCATACCACTCTGTCCTGACATACTTCCTTTGCTTCCTCTACATCATACATCTTCTCATGCACATACGCCGATTATTCCGACATGTCCACTTTCAAGTACTTGATGTACTTGGTCATGCCATGTCTTTCTCGGCCTTCCGCGGCTTCTACTTCCAGCCACACTTGCATTTAAACTTCTTTTAGCCGTTCTCTTTCATCACTCATTCGCTCCACATGACCAAACCATCGTAAAAGCCCTTTCTTAATTTTGTCGATAATGCTTATCTCAGCCTTGCACTCTGCTCTAATTTCGACATTTGTACACCTATCATACATAGTCTTACCACACATTCGCCTGAGAGATCGCATTTCAACAGAATTCAGTCTACTTTCATCCTTCTATTACCAACACCGCGCTTCACTACCATACATAAGGGTTGGTACCAGAACTCCGTTGTGTACTGCCAATTTTGCTTCTTTCAATAAGTTCTTATTTGATTTAAAAATATATATTTTCATGTCGCTCAATGATTTTTCTAGATTTCCTTGTCAAATAAATCCATATCAGAAGCGTACCAAATTCTACAGAATTGCCCGTCTGTCACAGTTCTGACGATAGAATATGACATATCTATTATGGAATCAGTAAAATTTGCAACGGGTCCTCTCCTCATAGAGATAGAAAGAGGATCCAATGAAAGCCTTGGCCTTGTACTAACCGATAAGGGCTTCAACGAGGAATGCTTCGGACCCAATGCAGACGGACAGCCTGGAATATTTGTTCATTCTATACTTCCTGCCAGCATATCAGACAGGTAACTTTGTTTATTTTTATAAATGGACACAATATTTTTGCATTTACATTACTCATCTTTAGATTTCTAGTTACACTTGTCATGTTCATATTTTTGAAAGACATAAAATTCTAATATTGGTACCTACTATATTCGTTTTTTGTACCAATGTAGTGCCTTGTGCACGATTAGATGCGAATGAGGGAAAGTATAGTAGTAGTAGATGTCTATAAGATTATTCTTTTTTTTACTGCAATTAATTTTCAGGATTTTATTAGACTGTTCATGTGTGATGAGGTCTGAGTTTCTTTTAAAAAATATGCTTTTTTTTGGTTATTTTACTTTGGTAAAATGTGCTTTGTAGATGTGGAGCTCTGCACCCAGGAGACCAAATATTGGCAGTGGATGACCTAACAGTAGAGAGTGCTTCCTACACTCCAGAGGAAGTGATGTGTTACATGGAAAACTGCTGTGTTAAACAATTTACTCAGCTTCAAATTCTACCAGTTCACATGCTTTTAAAAAACTATAGGATGGGAAAAACCAGAGGTAATAAATATGATGTTGACATTTTAACCCACACATGTATTATTCTGAAGAGAATTAGAGTATTCTCCTACAAACGCTTCATACATAAATTGTTCATGCAAAAATTTGATACAATCAGCTATAGGTATTGATTCCAACAATATGGGATTTTAGGTCAACCTGGGAGTCCTGTATCCGGAATGTCCACACTAAACTCCAGGAAATCTCACCGGCAAAATCGACAAAATAGACAAAGCTCTGTGCCTAAAAACTTTGAAGGGGATCCTGGTATGTAAATATATACTGGCTATGTACAAAAACCAACATTTTGTTTACGAGCAAAAAAGGTGAAAAATTTTGCCTCTAGAATCTATGACTTGCAGATTTTTGGTTAGTCTTAGTGAACTATTAGCTAAGTCCAGCAAAACTGTAAAAAAAACTGTAAGTCATTCAAGCTTCCAGAAACAACATTTTTATTTTTTATGTTTGTAGACAAAATATTATTTTCTGCACTTAGTGGCCTTTTAGTTATCAGACCACAGTATAAACAATCGTTTTTGTATAATTTTAATTCCATTACTCATTCTAAGCAGTTTAATTATTTTTGTTTTTAGATTACCTCCATTCAAATTTTGTCACTGGAGTTGGAGTCTGTCGATCTGAAATCCTCACTGTACAGTTAGAAATACCACTGAGCCATGATAGTGGTATCACTGTTTGTGAAGATAGAGAATTATTACTCATTTCACACATTACTCACCAATCACCGGCATATAGGTAAAAAAGTTAAACGATGTACTTAAAAAAGGAGGAAAAATTTACATGATATTTTTTGTTCAGTGAAATTAATGTAATAAAAACAATATTTTCATTAATCTACTTAACATTTTAAAGATTAGTAATAAAATCAGAGGTTTTGGATAAAAACTAAAACATCTCATTTTTCATTTATAGAAGTGGATGTCTTCAACTAGGAGATCGAATCATATCAATAAACTCTCAGCAAAATCTAACCGCTAATGCAGCAAATGATGTTCTCCAGAAACGTAATGACACAAATTGTACAAGATATCTTAATATCAAAGCCGAATTCAGTATGGCTGATTCAGTGGAAGCTTCCAGCGGAGTATTTAATGTCAAACTCGCCAAAAGTGGAGCTGGACTAGGTGTCACCATCACAGGTATAGTCTGACTCCAATATTAGATAATAAAAATTATTGCAAACATGAAATCTGTGCAAGCTTATGATATTTGCACATATTTAATTTGTAAATACTATTTTTAACGAAGCCTAAACAGCTTGTGCTTAAAAATTTCAAAATAGAAATCAATTCAAGTGGGTTCGAACCGGAAATGCCGTGGAAACTGCGATGCTAGATGCTACCACATTTTTATAATAATATAAAAATATTTTTTTACATTTATGTACTGTTATTTAAGGTAATAAGCAGAGATCACAAAATGCTGAAGAGCCTATGATCATATCACACATCAAGGTTGGGTCGGTGGCATATCGAAGTGGAACATTAGTAGTTGGAGATCAACTGGTAGCAATAGATTCGCAACCGCTACACAACCTTTCATTAGTGAGTAAATGTTTTTATTTTACAAAGTACATCATATTTCAATGGATCATAGAACTTATGACAGTGGGTCTTCCTTACTTTTGAAAGCACTAATTTTAAAGGGTGTTTGCTAAAACAAGTGTTATTTTCTATTCTAGGATGCTGCATTTAACATTCTTCAAAACTTTCCCGACGATATAATAACATTGACAGTTAAAAAAATGGATACAAGAACTGACTGGAGAGATGTATGTAACTCTAACATGAAGCCATCCAACTTCAACTATGGAATGGAATCACCTTCATCTATAAATTCTTCAATCAACTCGGGAAGTACTTATGCCAGAATAGTGAAACACAATCATCCTACAAGCGATAAAACCAGCAATAATAATTCAGACAATAACAATATTAATCATTGTGAAGAAACAGTATTTGATGTAGAATTGATTAAACAAAATGAGGGGCCACTGGGACTGACCATCGCTGGTAGTGAAGACGCTACTCAACCAATTGTATTGAGTGGATTGATTAGAGGTAACTTATGAAGATCAATAAATTATCATTTTAAACCATGATTTAATTTCAATGAAATGAACACTAAGTTTTATTATTATAGGTGGTATAGCTGAAAAATCTGGTTCATTGAAAATAGGTGATCAGATTTTATCTATAAATGGACAAAGTGTTTACCAGAAACCGTTATCTGAAGCTATAAACATGCTTCAAAATGCCAGCCAACGAGTTCTTCTGAAAGTGTTAAGAAAAGGACAATGTAAGGTTTACAAATTTTTTAAATCCTCAACAATAAGATAAGAGAAAAGTACCTATAAATTTTTTTTTTCTAATAGATGGAGCTACATCAAAGATAACCGTACCGGTTACTGTAGAGAAAATACCCTATAATAACAATCGAGACTCAAATAATTTCACCAATAATTCACAGTCAAGTCCAGGTTTGGCGTCCATAGATAGTGCTGTAGAGTCGTGGGACAGTCAACCTCCTTTGTCAAATACTCTGAGAGACAATATAACATCAGGTAGTTATCTAATTAAATATTATTAATTATAATTAATATCAAATAGTTTCTAAAACATTTTTGGATAAAGGATTCAAATCACATGTCATGAACTGTAATGTGAAAATTTCAGGTAAAGATGGGTGTACTGATCTTGCAGATAGTCAATTTAAAAATAATGAAAATCGGATGTCATATTTACCTACAGATGAAAACAAATTACTCGCTTCAGGATATAGAATACAAGAAAACTCACAAATGGATTCAAACGATCTTCCTTTACCAAATTACAGTTTCACAAATACTTTACGAACTTTCAAAGCTGAAAAAAGTCCTTTTTCTAATGACAATGGTAATAGATTTAAATTAAGTGAACATTTTAATCAAAATTACGAAGGGACAAACAATTTTGTAGCAAATCATTACAATAGAAATGGCAACGATACATACTGCGATGATGATCAACATATGTTTAATAAACCCGATTCCAATAACAGTTCCTTTAAAGATGCAAGTCCTTTCAACATGCATCCTTCTCAACTGAGGCCATCGCATAAACGGATCCACGATAATAATTCTGACAGTGGATCAAGTGGTAATAACAGTGGCTTTTCCAATATGGCCGAGAATAACGGGCAACGTAAATACTACGAAGCACAAAGAAACATGGCCAATTTTCAGTTACCAAGTAGTTTTCAATTACCGGGATCATCGAATTATGACTCAGATTTACAAGGTAAAGTAAAAAAAATATTTATTAAAAATGATCAATAAATTATCCTTACCATAGAATTGAAATTCTTCAGGTGTAAAAAAGCTTGATGAAAAACACAAATCATACCATAATTATACTGATGGATTTAGCTCTGTTGCCTTGTCTAACTTTTTGCAAGTTCCAAAATGCCTCAGGAAACTTTTAGCAAGTGGTTACTTTTGCTTTATGGTAAAAACTTCTATTCATGATGATATTATAATAATGTTCCTGGATATATCCACAGATTATAAATACTAGTAATAGATACATATTATATCATAGCATGTAATAAATGAAAAATATGATAAAAAATCGACGTATACTGTCGAATCTGAAAAAAGGCTATTTTTGTTTTATTGTTTTAAACTGTCCAATTAACATAATATTTTCAGGTGGTCAAAAAAAACAATTATTATATTCGATCCCAAAAACCTCCAAATTTAAGAGGAAAAAAAAAATTATTTTTGACCACCCTAAAATATTATGTTAATTGGACAGTTTTAAAATAATAAAACGAAAATCACCTTTTTTCAGATTCGACAGTAGGGACCGTCGAAATACACTTTCGTTTCACTGAAAAATAATGTTCTAAATTTAAATAAAGTAAACATCGAATATAAATAAAAATACATACCAAAGTTTTATTAAAAACACTAAAAATCTTTGAATATTTTTATAGTTTTGATTTAATTTTATTGATTTTTTTAATCTATGGTTAAAACTTAGCTTTTCTCATTTAATTTTTTTTAATGATAACACAACTTAATAAATTGATTTGAACGTCCATACGAATTGTTCATTTCCACAGTTATATTAAAATTTATGGAATTTCAGGTTTTTATAATTTAGATTCATTAGCGAACCAAGGAACCATCCACCATGTGACATTATACAAGGATGTGATTTACGATGACTACGGGTTTTCTGTCTCGGATGGTCTTTACGAAAGAGGGGTTTATATTAATCGAATTCGGAAAGGAGGCCCAGCAGACATAGTAGGACTACTAAGACCGTTTGATAGGATTTTACAGGTACCTAATTAACATTTTATCAAGCCTTCAAGTATAATGTAAGTATCGAAGACCCTGTTTTTCCACTGACATTACGTGTGTCTAAAGTCTGATCTGCTCCAGACTATCCGTCAAAGCAATGCACAGTGCGTGTCCACATATCACGTGATCACGTTAAAAATTAGGTCACGGTAGCACCCATTGTAGTACCCGGCGTCAATCAACATTGAAACACTGGTCTGCGAAAAAAAATTCTTTCTATTTATTGAGTACGATATTTTTTTAGATTTGTAGTCTTTGAATATCACATATAAAGCAGACAAATTATGGATGTTTCATTTTTTTGCAAATTTAATTGAGTTTTGTAAGAAATACGTCGGTTCGGATTTTGTGAACCACTCAAATTATCCTGCCATTAAATTAGAGAATTCTCAGCCTTCTCACCCAGACACACTCGCATCATAAAAAATTAATTCATTTCCTTATGAAAGAAATTGTGAAAAAACATTGATTTCAACATTAAATTTATATACTAACATTTTTCCTATAATGAATACATGAATAAATACCTAATAACTAATAACCAAATAACCTTTGACTGAATGTCCAGACAAAGATGTACAAAGCGTCACTTAAGAAACAAAACCGCAAAAGTCTTTTTTATCGACATTTTAAAATGTTTTTATTTTCTGTAGGGTGAAACATTGATGTCATTGTCTCAACCACCCATTTAAATAGAATGCATTCAAAGTAATGCACAATGTACATTTGGATGCTATTTTTCTGAAAAATAAACTAAATATCTAATAATCAAAAGAAAAGTTAATCACAAACTGGTGTTGATAACTATGAATCCTACCCTATCGCAATTTGCACGTGATCCCTGTGTCTAGTGTCTACTGGTCTCGACTAGAGTATAGTATTCTGTGTTATTTTAGGTTAATGGAACAAGAACTGTGGATTTTGATTGCTGCCTGACTGTTCCTCTTATTGCTTCAGCAGGCGACAGGATTGAATTAGTTTTACAAAGGCTCAAGGTGATTATCACTTACTCTCACACATTATTTTGTCTAGATATTCTATAAAAATATTTCTTAGTGAACTAAAATTCTGATTTTATACTTTTGTTTCAGGATTCGTGGGGCGATGAAAACAACTCAAACACATTAGAATCAAATAATGTAATAACTAAAACCATTTAAATAACATTCATAATCTTCTGGATTGTTGTTTTCCAAAAAGTATTTTTATTTTGGGCATTTTGGGATAACGTTCATCCAGTCATTAATAACTGTGCCAGAAAATAATAATTAAGTTAAAATATGGCAGATATCAAACTTTGGAACTTTGATTTCGAGAGAACCACATTACCCAAACCTAATTTCACCATATTACCAAAGCAGTATCCATGTGCAATATTAAATGATAATATAAAGTAGGTACATAGTGCAAAAATTCATGAATTTCGACCAAAGATGAGAATTTTTATTTCATTTGCGTAAATTTATGTAATTAAAATATAATAAAATAAATTAGCTTACCAATATAAACTGTAAATATAGCGTTATTTAGTGTAGAAAATAGACGAGAAGATAAGAAGTTAAACTATAGTCACATTTCTGTGATTTTATAATGATTTGGGTGAAATAAATTATACTTAACACGTTCCGCTGCACTGACTGATATACACTGGTGTTTTGAGCAGTGCTTGATATCACACGACTGATATAAACGTTGTCCATATTTTTATTTCTATGGTCTTACGATACCACAGGACTGATATACACGTTGTCCATATTTTTATTTCTACGGTCTTACGATACCACAGTACTGACATACACGTTGGACTGATATACATGGCGTGCGTTATTACAAGGCATTTCAACCATATAAGCATATAAATGTCCTTGAATTCTCTGTGCAGCAGAACGTGTTAATTCATTAATAATACTCATGTACACAGATTATAGTGTGATGTACAATCTGCTACTTACAACTGTATGTTTTTTTAGATGTACATATCAACTAACATTCAATATTTTACATTATAATTTTAAAATTTGCCTGATTTTATTGATATACCGTAGACGAAGAAACAATACTGCCCAAATGCCAATAGTTCAATTGTACAGGAGAGACAAAAAAACATTAGACACTTTTTGACCGGCCGGCAAAACCTAATACCTAGTGTTAAGTTAATATGGGAGATAGGCGGTATTTCATACCAAATTTAACCGAAGTCGGTATTACTTCTTTACCCTGTCCGCCACCCAGAGGATATATTAGGAACTAAATAAACAGACATGGGTAGAATTCACTTTTCTATCGAATTCAATAAAAAAAAAGATTTTTGAAATGTCACTTAGGCGGTGTTGTTTATTCGTCGATAATATCTTTAAAAATGTATTTTTACTATTAAATACAAAAAAGTTCAGAAGCATTTGTATGAATCTTTGAGTCTTACATAGCTGTGCTAAGACACCTATCTACTACTACTATCCCTTATTCGCACCCAATGGTGCATAGGGCACTGTATCGGTACACCAAGTGCAGTGTATCTTGATCATTTTATTACACGAAGCTAAGACACCTATCTACATTGCATTACATTATTATTTACTCCATCATCTTAGAAGTATATTAGAATCTAAAATTATCAAAAAATATAACAGTATTTTCAAAAAGCTACAAGTATCCTCTGGTATAACACCCTGTTTATTATTTATGTTCGTTGGATAAAAACATATTTTTTTAGATATTTAAATAACAACTGAAGCCATTTATTATTTCAACATAATATAATTGTTACAGTGTATTTATGATTTAAAGTATTTTTTTTACTATTCATACTTTTAAAGTGTGTTTATGTACTGTGTACATAAATTTTTTAGACAAAAAATACACAAGTCAAGCCAAATGCCTGACTATTTTGACTTACTAGTAATGAATAAAACACACAATCGTAGTAAATAATAGATATTGTTATATAGTATATTTTTCTACACTTAAGATTGTTTGTCAAACTTTCAGTGTTCTTAGAAAGTAAAAAACCTATAGAGTATGTGTTAAATACCAACTATTGTTATTACTAATTACTGAAATGCAATATTACATGTATAGACAATAAATCTAATTTGTGAAGAACAAAAACTTGTATGGTAAATCTTGTCATTTATTGGTGTATAATTTATAAAATTAAGTAGGCATAAGGTTTCTTATTAATCGCTTATTTCTGACTGATGCATATCCAAAAACATTAAAGGATAAAGATGACCAATTGTACCAATATTCTTTTGTATCAACACCCTCAGAGTGTCGGTATATTGAGGTAAAGGTTTGGAATGACTCGGGTCTCGCCAATGAAGACCTAAACATGAGAACATCAACTGTAGTACCAGCCACCATTATGCGTATAATTTTCATACTCATTTTTAAAATGTTTTACAAGAGACTCGCAATATGCTTCTCTAAACATTAACGGAAAATAATATCAGAGATGCATATACATACACCGTGTAACAAAACTTAATGTACAAGCAGGAAACCAGTGAATCTACATCATATTTGGAGTCGATTTTGTAGAATTTTTTTTTTTTTATTTAACCCATAGTTTTCGAAAAAATTGAGTAAGTTGATTATTTTTTTTGATAAATTTTAGAAAATTGTTATTAAATATAATTTATTTAGTCAAATTAAAACTGTCCATAAAGAAAAGAAAAAAAACGCATTTTATTAAGAATTTGTGCAATTTCACTTAATCTGCAGTACTTATGAAAACATTTATAAGAAAAAATAATATTATTTCACAGATTCAAAAGTCATATTACACATTTGACTCCAAATATGATGTAGATTCACCAGTTTTCGAGTTGTACTACGAGTTTTGTTACACCGTGTATTAGGTGAACATTTTAAATATTGGGTAGACAAAAAATTGGTCCTCCATTAGCAGTATCATAGAACTTATTCAGAAAAATTATAGGGAGTTAAGAAATTCGTTTTATTCTCGTAAGTAAAAAAAATATGGGTAATCTGTGTCTAAAATTGGGTAGATTACTATGTTTGATTAGTTAAAATAAAAACAAATGGTGAAATTTAATCACAAAATAAAAATTTATACAACTTACCAGAGGCATCACGAGTGAAGAGAGCGGGGGATGGGACGTTATCTCTCATGTAATTCCAAACGCAATCACGCAAGATTTGCACAATCTGAAGAAAAAAATAACATCAATAAGCCGAAGGAGTCAGCTTTCTCTCAAAACACATAATTAGCATTGAAAATGGTGCTTACCTCGATAGCTTTCAAATGTGGTATCATTTTGCTAATGTAATTCAAGGGAGCTGGTAAAAGCTGTCCGCGGTACATAATGTCTAGCAGCTCAATGGTCACTTCATTCAGACCTTCATCATCACTGTCGTTATACTTATCTATAAAAAATATTATTAATGTAGCTAAGTTTTACCAGAAACAATAAATTAGCTCACCTCATTTTGGATAGGATTTTTTTCTGGATATTAGTGTAAGATAGGTGTGAGAAAAAAAATTATAAAAACCATCACTACTAGTTTATTTTATCAATTGACACATTATTTGGGAGATGCATTAAATTACTGGATTTCTTTTAAAATAAATATTATCAACCCTTGAACAATGACAGTGATCACCAATATATCTACATGTAGATACAGGATAGTACGAGGTCAATACAAGCATTTATCAAACGCGTATTGACGAAAATAGTCTATTGGCCGACCTGTATCTTCATGTAGATATATTAGTGATCCCTGCCGATGCCATTTGAACTAATTGCATCTAAACGTGCGGCAATGTTTTTAACTTTTTAACATTGCCCCATGACTTTTATATGCCGCCCACGTACTTTGGAATATTACAATTTAATTTGTCTGGCGTGGACAAGTGGTTAGGAGCAGCTCTACGTTGATGCTATCATGGTGACCAAATTTGAATAACGCACCTGACTTGGCTCCATATTGCTGAATGAGGGTGGCGACCACGGCTCTAAGAAGAACGGAACAGTAACATAGAGCGGGACGGAAACAGCTTAGCATACGGATAAAGTGCCACACTAGAGGGTAACCATCAAATACTTGACGAATGTATAGTTCCCTTTCAATGCTCACCTGCGATAAAAATAAAAAAACAATACACTTACAGTAAAACGATATGCAATAATACAGTTAAACTAATTTTTAAATATTTTTAGTGCCACATCTTAGCGGCTGATAAGCCAATGGGTTACTACAATTACAGTACAGCCAAGGCTGTAGAGTTGAAATCGTTGAGTCAATTGGTTGGTCCCATTGAGTCAAAGTAAAAAATGAAATTTAATAGTCCGTATAAAATAAAATAATGAAAGTTGGAGTCAGAAATTTATGACCAACTCCACAGCCCTGATTCGTAAAATGTGTTTTTTTTTTATTTTAAATAATATATTTGTACATACTTTTGTAAAGTCTTCATCTGGCCAAGGTAATCCATTGTACATCACATCCGGGGATACCAATTCTACCAAGAGGAGAGAAACACAGGTCATTCCATCCAGGCAGTCGCCATTCTCGTCCTTAAAATTAATTACATTCATTTATTTTACAAATAATTTGTTAATACGAATTTTTTTACAATGGTATCTTAACACTTATTTTGAAAACAAATAAATACTTACCATGCAAGACATTATGGCTCCTAGGAGCAACTCAACTTCTCTGCTAGTTTGTGAAAGAGTGGTTATGTTTGTGTTTTGTAAAGAGTTAGCATTACTGTTGTTTTTATTTATTTTCCTGGCGCCTTTTCCTATTATTCCGGCGTGAAACACGGAAGTATGACTTTGAGTGAGCTGGGTCAATGGAGCCTGTAAACAAAAATATATTTAATAACAACACATTTACCTGAAAGTTTATAGTAATTATGTAAATAAATTCAAAATGATAAATGACCTGTTTATGGTTTTGGAACATTAATAAATCGTCTTTGCTGTTTTCAAAATTGGCATTATTTTCCAGACTGTCCCTAATTTTTGCTCCAAACATTTCAGATTCACGAAACAAAGCAGTTTCTAGTAACTCCCGTAAGGCGACAGATCTGGCTACCTTACTAGCGCACATACGACGGAATATTCTATAAGCAGTTTGAGTGCCTTTCATTTGCATTGTAACATCTGGAATTTTAAAACGTTTAGAAAATACATACTCGGATCAATAAGAGAAATGATTTATGAAAAAGGCATTTTTATTTTATTTTTCTACCTTTTTCATGCAAACATCGGAATAGAAACTTGACATTGGCTCGAGTTATTTTCATTATAACCTCTACATCCAGTAAATTATTCTGCGGACTTGGTATGTTAATAAGTTCAATCATTTTGGTCATAGCGTAACAAATGTGCATTGAATTTTTCATCTGGTTTTCTTCTTCATATACACCTGAGAGGCCAACATTTCCATGAGTCACAACAGAAACTTGCTCGTTCAATACTGTGGCCAATCGGAGTAAATTCAATTCGCTCACTTTTGATATAATTTTATTCTGCAAATGAATTACTTTTCCAGTATTTTCCCATCTGAAATGAGCAAAATATAAAGTAAGAAATACATTTCTGATTTGACAACACACATACATTTTTAAAAATTAAACAAACCTCAAAAGTGTAGAAATGTTATGGCAAAATCTTTCTAAGCAAGTCTCACGGCGAGATTTGATTCCTTTCTTATCTTCTTTTGGGTATTCTTCTGGTAGTGCAACAGCATTGATAGCTTCCCGAATGCTGTTTTCATGTGCCTGCTTGACCAGGGAAATTATTCTGTTTGACTCTGTAGGTTGCTCGGGACTATCCATGGTCGCTCTCATAGCCAAAGTACTAGACAAAATTCTAACCAAAAGGGCTAGAGTTTTGTCATCCCTGGAATTTTGTAATAAGTAACTGACTGTACTTATAAAAACAGCTGTGGATTGGTAACCTAGGAATTTACAAAAATTATACGAAGTTTGGTACGCAATTTATTATAATGTAGCAAGTTATCAAGAAATCAATTGGAAAAATACATTTTGTAATAACTCTTTTGTAAATACCAAAACACTTACTTATTAAAATTGTAACTCTAGCAATGGAATATTTTTCTAGAATGGACCCAAATATTAATTTTCTCCTTATATTAGTTATATCTCCCTCTATACTCTCAAGAAGAGGAATTTTCGCTTCTGAAGATCGAACGTCTGTTTCCATTTTTTGCAGTAAATGCTCTGTAAAACCATAACATATTCGTCAATAAATTATAGAAAACACGCATGCTAAGTTCGAGATTGTGATTATTTTTTAGTATGAATGAGCCCCTACCAACACATTTTTTAACACAACAATATTTTTCTATAAACGGGCTCAATTAATGTTTGTAACATAATGGATGTGACATAAACTAGACAATGTTTGGCTATGGATTACCCAGTAACTCCCTGCAGAACAGGTTCTGCGGCGCCCAGTTGAGGAGCAGAAGGAACACGGGGGCGTGGGCCCGGACACACAGAGAGACCAGCGAGGACCTCGCCCCCGCCATCCCCGGCAAACCGTCCTCACACACCCGCACCAACTTATCCAGCATTCCGGCAGAAGCTAAAAGAGTAAAGTGTAACACACATTTTTACAAACAGGTACACACTACTTTTAGGTTACTGGTATACTTAAAAATCAGACTTTCAATAATTTAAAAGTAGTACTCAAAGGCTGAATTTGTAGTAAATGTTTTATCATACGTGATCAACAAAAAATATTATGACTAAGAAATTAAAATTACAAGAGGTAAGAAAACTGACCGGTGAGATAAACTTTAACTACTAAAGAAGATCAATATCAAATTTCATCCAAATTACTAAGTTTTTACAGTAGATTTAGATTAAATAAAATTTGTATTTATTGAATAAACTACGCATCGGGTAATATAGAAAGATTATATAGCTTAATTTTGTAAAAATCATTACTTACAGATCACATTAATATCCTTTGTCAATGCTTTCAGAACTATATCAGATTTAGTGGCCAACTGCATCAAATAAGGTATAATAGCTTTCCTTCTCTCATTATCACCCAATTCCAAATTGAGGCTGTCCTGTAAATAAGTATTGTTTTATAGCGTATTTAAATATTTAAATCAAATTTTATTTGACTATAAAATATAACAAAGTATTTTAAAATACCTGGAACATTTGAAGGAGTGCTTGGCGAATGTGGGCAAAGTGCAGAGGAGAAAGGTGGGTTAAGATGGCCACCACATGGTCGATGTTTTGCGAGGAGGAGTTCTGTAAGGCCAGTTCCAGGGCGCGAGGAACTACCAGGGAGGGGTCGCAGCGACCCACGTGGCCCACCAACCAATCACACTGACTGCTACCTGCATACAATAAACATGTTTTACCTCATAATACATTGAGATTTCCTACTTGCTTTTCTTGGTGGAACTTCTCTTTAATTATAATAAATAAAAAATATTATTTAGTTTTGACCACTTTTTGTATTTCTGGAGCATGGTACACAAGTGCAGTGTTTTTTTT